>JAACJK010000123.1:0-201123 GCA_013368325.1 Ephemerocybe angulata
CGAGAGCTTCCTCTCCTCCCTGTGTAAGTCTTCCAAGTATCACAGCAGCTACTCCTAATAATGCGAATAGTGCTGTAGGTCAGCGCAAAAACGTAAAGCTCAGGGGACCACGTAGGCCGCAGGCCCAAGAAGATGTCGGAGCAGTATAAGGAGTAAGTCACTGCACTGCGAGAAGGACTGTAGCCTGATTTTTCCCGCATCCTGTGTAGATCTGTGGCTCGGGGAAGAGCTAAGGGATGCAGGCTTAGAGGAAGACCTCGTTATCATCAAGAGTCCGTCAGGGAGACACACGCTTGGCCGTCGTTACGTGCCCATCGGTACAGTTCAGCTTATCCCTCGTTGGGTGATAGATCTTCGCCCAGGAAGAGCAACACGTCTGCAGTAGCCAAGTGCGTATTCCCTTTTCTTTCTCGATATATGTGCCTGCCTGATACGTTTCATGTTAGAGCCAGTCAAGCTGGAAGGTCTGGGAAGGGTCGCATACTTTATCTGCTGATGACGAGTACGTGTATCTACTGTTCGTTATTTACCACCACCTCATCACACTCCCACACAGTCCTTTTGGTGTGGCGGCTTTTGGAATAGATGGAAGGTCTGGGACTTCATCTGCTGTTGACGAGTACGTGTATCTACTGTTCGTTATTTACCACCACCTCATCACACTCCCCACACAGTCCTTTTGGTCTGGCGGCTTTTGGAATAGATCCTGATTTAAATGACCCATTCCAGAGGCATTAGATTCGTCAGAGGATGAGTATGATAGCGATGGCAGTAGTGAAACGGGGGTTAGCGTGCTGGGACGGATCTCAAGCCAAGCGAACGAGGAGAGTGTCGGCCTGGAGGCCAAAATTAGCGAAGACGAGCACGAGGCTGAGGCCACTGAGTTTCAGGAGTAGATTAAGAATACATCGAGTTCCCATATACATACCGCGCACTCATGGACATGGTTTCGATGGGGGTTTGGGGCCAAATACCTGGGTTCTGAACGGTGGCCTTGACCCCGAGAATCGCTCAATGCTCAGGGTTGGGCCTGGTTGGGCATATGATTTTTTTCAAGTCTGTTACCATATGATCTTTTTTATTTTTTAACCCCAAGCGCGGAGCAGTTGGCGCCCGTCCATAATGATACACAGGATCAACTTCGCGAAGATCACTGATGAGAATCTACACGGTCATGTGGTGGTAAAATGAACCGCGACGCGACGGCATCAGGCTGCCCTATCTGAATCATCTATGTCGAAGTGAAAGGCCAAGTTCAACCCACTTGGATTCGTCTCA
Organism: Ephemerocybe angulata; assembly: GCA_013368325.1. Taxonomy (NCBI): domain Eukaryota; kingdom Fungi; phylum Basidiomycota; class Agaricomycetes; order Agaricales; family Psathyrellaceae; genus Ephemerocybe; species Ephemerocybe angulata. Next base: position 1,279 of record JAACJK010000123.1, read on the forward strand.
TGCCACAAGGTACACAGCCAGTATATCTCTCTTCTATTTCCGTTGTACAGAGCATTAAAGGCCTACCACAGCGTTTTTACAGTCGATGAGCAAGATGGGTCGTATCAACCACAGCCATCGGACGCGCATACAATCGTCAAGATGTCTACTTAGCTTAAGATTGCATGCGTGTCGCGAGCATGCATGTCTCCTCCGGGCTCCTGGTATCAGCTGGTATCAACGACCGCCATCGGACGCGCATCCAATCGTCAAGATGTCTTGTTCGCCTCATGAATGGACGCGTGTTGCGCGCACTCGTGTCTCCTCCCTTCCATATGCTCTCATCGGCCGGCCGTGCCCCTTGGACCTTTTCACGGATAGTAAACGACCCCAAATGGACGTTCCTGCCCCCATCCTTTGTCTACACTCCCACTCAGACGTGAAACCGACTCTCTGAAAGCATTGAATACCCAGAATGTCCGCTCAACCAACGTCCGCTCAAGGTGTGTGCTTTCGAGGTGTATTCAGGGTCCGATACTTACAGCGCGTACAGCTGTCATGGACGCCTTCCTAGAGAGCAATCGGCTCCTCCCCTACTCTGAAAAAATTGGTGTGTAGGGCACTCGCGACGACGCGCATGTAACTAAATGGTCTTGACAGCGTCCCTTGAAGCAGCGTTCAAGTTCTCCACGGGAGAACTTGAAGACTTGGAAAAAAGGAGGGACTTCGCTCGATCGCAGAAGTTGACCTATTCGCACATTTCGAGGAAGGTCAACATCATGAAACAACGGTTGGCTGGTATTGAAGGCGCCATGGCGCAAGTGAGGTCTGAGGAGAGAGGTTCATCTCTATCTCCTGTGCCAGAGGACTCCGAGTCCGCGGCTCCTTCCTCGCTCAACCAAGCCGCTGCGCCCCCTCAAGCCGGAGGAGTCAGCTCCACTCCTCCCCCCGTCAACACTGACCGCCACCCGGACAACGAGGCGACTGCGACTTCTGAGGTCGTCAGTTCCGCCTCTCCCCCCTCGCTCAACCAAGCCACTGCGCTCCCTGAAGCCGGAGGCGTCGGCTCTACTCCTCCCCCCGTCAACGAGACCTCTGCGGCTCTCCCTCCGGTCAGCGAGCCCACTGCACCTCCTGGAGCCGTCAACACTGCAGTTCCGCCGGTCGAAGAGGCCACCGCCACCCCTCCGGTCAACGAGGTCACTGCGCCCTCTCGAGTGGTGGATCCCGCTTCTCCTCCAGTCAACGAGGTCACTGCTCCCTCTGAGGTCGTCGATCCCGCTTCTCCTCCAGTCAACGAGGTCACTGCTCCCTCTGAAGTCGTCGATCCCGCTTCTCCTCCAGTCATCAACGCGGTCGTTCCTCCGGTCCCTGTGCCCGCTAACGTTGTAGAGGCCGTCATCCCGCCGACCGCTCCGACCGCTGCGCCTGTTGGAGTAGTTGATGCGGCGCTTCCCCCTGTCACCGAGACCTCCGCACCTCTTACTCCAAATGTCGTTCCCACCACAACTGGTGTCATCAAGCCTGAGGCACAGGAGGTTGTACTTCCTCCTGCATCTTCCTTTGTTCCCCCAGTCGGTCAAGGTTCGTGTGATACCCGTTCATGACTACAATATGAGCTAACGTACATTCAAGCTCCTTTGACTCGTGTGAAGCCAGAGGCACAGGAGGTTGCCGTTCCTCTCCCTGAACGCCCCGTGCCCGTACGTCCAGCCCAACAAGGTATGTGTCCATCTCTCTACACACCATTTCTCTGAGTAAGAGCTGACGTTGTCCCAAGATCCTATGCAGCCTGTCAAACCCGAGGCACAGGAGGCCGCTCTTCCTCCTCCCGCGAGTGGCGCGCCGCCCATCGCTACAGCCCAGCAAGGTACGCCTCCGGATCCGTAAACACTGTTCATTCAATTGGAACTCACGATCATACAAAATTCATAGTACATATCAAGCCCAAGGTGGAGGCTGCCGATCGTCTCCCTCCTAAAGGTTCAAACAAGCGAAAGCCGGATGCTGACTTGGAGGTCATTGTGATCTCGAGTGACTCCGATACCCCAGGGCCTGTGAAGCCCACCGTAAAACGTACGTGTTCTGAAGTTATGTGCATCTCAGTTGTACCTTGACGGCTAATACGAACCTTCTTCTCTAGGCGCCAAACGAACGGGGCCCAAGGCCGGTGCAAAAGGCAAGGGAAAATCGAAAATGAAGCCAGAGGACGAGGGCATGCGGTTGATCGATGACGCCGATTTCCAATTACTTCGCGAGGGATCAGAACCTGAGTCGGTGCCTCAGATCCTTACGAAGGCGGAGCTCGCGGAGGAGGACAATAAATTTGCACGTGAGTTTGTCCGTCCACGCTTCGTCCAAAAAAGAGTTATTGACAATGTCCTTCCTCACAGTGGCCGGCGAGAATTCTATGCACAACTTCATCACTCACAATCTCATGCTATCTGGTCGGATCCGTAGCAAGGCCCGGAAGGTCCAGGAGTACCTGCCGGAGTCTGCCACGACATCTCGCATCCTGGCCATGTCTATGTTTCTCTTGGACAACGGCACCGGTCAGACAAAGTGCGCGTATCACAGCGTCCTCGATCACCAGTGCCTCGTCAACGACCAGGACAGCAGGGAGCTGAAAGGGACGGTTAGGAAGCCTAAGTTCGACAAGAAGGTCACCGGTGTTCCCTTCAGTCCATCGCAGACAACGACCGCCCTTCCTTCGTCGGTCGCCAAGGTTCCAGGGCCAGCCAAAAGTCTTGTAATCAAGAGGCTGCCATCGCATAACGACAACCCGCACAAGGTCCCGCCAGTCGTCAGCGGCATGGGCGAAGCCGAACTGCTCACCTTCTTCCGCAAGATAGGTGAAGCATACTACTTGCACTGTGGGTGCGAGTTGGAGACGTGTCTCCTCGACTTCTACCTGTGGAAGAGCAGCCCCATGCTTGTCTCCCCCTCGACCGGCGCAATGGAATACTTCGGCGTTTCTCCAGACCCTAGGCACCGGGGTCACTTCAACCATATCTTCCGGGCCTTGAGGATTAGGGTCGACGACTTGTACCTGTTTGACAGGAACGGCGTCCGAAGGGATACGTCCAATGCCCCCGAAGCGCTTCTCAACTGGTACTCTTACCATGGCCTGACTCTCCCCTCCCCCGCTCCTCCCACCCCTCAGCCCAAGCAACGACAGAAGCCCCAGTACGTCGAGATTGACGATCTTCCCACCCCGGGACCTTCGGGTCACAGGAGCTTTGCGGACCTATCCCTTTCGGAAGCCGAGGACGTGGACATGGGCGACGAGGAGATGGACTTGGGCTCGTAATTTATCTACCGATCTTTGTTTTCTTTCTGCGTCTCTCGAATTTTATCTGCCTTTCTTTCACTGTGCGCGACAAACACTAAGAGATCTGAGATTTGAGACAAACGTGGCGATACAAAAGAGTAGATTCGACGTATGGTACATGCTATCAACCTCTGAGTTCCTTCGGCCACTTGCCGGGCCCAACCACTGCTTGATATCAGCTTCGTGTCCACTTGACGGTAAAATATAAGTACACACCGGTTTGTATCCTTTCAGACGAACCACATGACGAAGGGACGTTTAAGTTCCACGTTATCGAAGGAATGCGAGAACCGTAGCTTCCAGCGTCGGTGAAGTGGACGGAGTACATCAGGAGGTCGGGATACGCCCTGGAGAGTGCGGGGCAGGAGGGGTTCATTGGGCAAAGGTGACGTCCAATCGCGCGCGTTGCGTTTTCGAACATGGTAAAACCGTGGCCAACGAGCCTATCAAACACGGGGATGTCGAACGTTGATGAGCCGTCTTCAGGGATGACGATGGTGAAAAGCCCCTTGCGAGCCTCGGTGAGTTCGGGATAAAGGCAAACCGCGTCGTTGGAGGTGATGAAATTCATGAGGGCGGTTGTTGGGGCTTCGGTGATTAACGCAATAGGGGGGACACGACATTGTATGAATAGAATCTCTCGGTCGAGCGTCGTATTGACCATGCGGAAGATCTTGACGATGTTGTCTCCGTATCCGTAGTGGCGGTATCCCAGCACCGTACATTTCTCATACGTGTGGAGGAGCGTGTCGACAAGGCGGTAGCCATTTCCCCGATCATCCGATGCATCGTTGTCGTCGTAAACCTGTTGGTGTGGGGCACCCAAGTCCGGGTGGGAGTCGGTGCTCGTCTGTGTATACACCTCCAGGACGCGAGGCATTGGGACTTCCTCGGCAAAGATTCGAAGAGCCGCCATGCCTCCGATCACAGCCCCGTAGTACTGCATGGACTCGAGAAAGGGAGCGGGATCGAGCCCAAAGGTCCGGAGGGTGTTGCGCACGCGTGTAGTGACCGGGGTGGCTACCAACTTCTCCATGTGAAGGCACGAGTCGTGTAGGGAGCGACGGTCAGAGAAAGGGAGCAAGGAGACGATGAAGAGGGAGAGATCGAGAGGAAGGCGAAGTATTGGTGCGTCCTTGTCAGACGCTGACAGAAGGCGGTCATGAATACGACTGAATCAGACCTATCGGGAGACTTACTATGTCGCTTGTTACAGAAGCTGCACCACTCCAGCTCCTCCCGGTACGGATAACGCTGAACGAGCCTTCGGATGCGCATCGGGGATGGGACAGGTAGGAGTGAAACGTAGGGAGTGAAGTGGGAGGGAGACGGGAAGTGTCGCGCGTACAATGGGTGCAATTCAAGGTTTCCCACGCCCCATCTGGCAGCCCCTCTCGGCGATGCTCGACGAGGCACACGACATTTGTCGGCGGGTCTCCGTGACACGGAAGGGGTCAGCACAGAACGGTACACAGACCCGTGAGCTGAAAGTCAGATAATAATAAGGATTCCAATGTCTACAGAAACATTGGACAGAACCAGCCATACAAATGCATGACTAGTTGATACAAAAGCAAGCGCCCGCCTCTTAGAGAAGCATTGCAGCAGTGGTTTGTGTAGTACGATGTCTGTAGGAACAACGGTTGTGTGGTCAGCAGTGGCACACTGTTTCGGGGCGGCCGTCCCACCTGTGGTATTAATCAATGCCTCCAGAGCAAACGCAGGCCACATTTCATCGGAAAGTTGCTTCCAGAACCTTTCGTCGGATTAACAACTCTTACAGAAGCATTGCATGGGCGGTTTGAGTGGCACAATGTCTCTAGAAACAACGGTTCACTGGCACACTGTTCTGGGGCGGCCAACCCACCTGCGGTAATTATCGATGCCTCCAGAGGAATCGCAAGTCACATTTCGTTGGTGGGTTGCTTCCAGAACGTCTCGTTGGGTAACCGCCCCTTACCGAAGCATCGCAGGATTGGTTTGGGCCGTGCACTGTCTGCTGAAGCAACGGCCAGGCGGTGTACACTGCAATCATCGACGCCTCCAGAGGAAACACATGTCGCTTTTCGTCAGCGCATTGCTTCCAGAACGTCTCGTTGGATGACCACCTTTTACTGAAGCAATGCAGAGTTGATTTGGGCGGTGCGATGTCTGTAGAAGCAATGGAAGGAGGGTCACCACTGGCGCACTGTTTCGGAGCGGCGGACCCACCTGCGACAATACCGATGCCTCCAGAACAAACGCAGGTCACATTTCGTCGGTGGGTTGCTTCCAGAACTCCTCGTCGGGTGACCGCCCCTTACCGAAGCATTGCAGGCCTGGTTTGGGCCGTGCGTTGCGGCCGGGCGGTGCTTTCAGAAGCATCGCAAGGGTGGTTTGGGTTGTACAATGTCTCTAGGAACAACGGTTAATACCGATGCCTCCAGAGGAAATGCACGTCACATTTCGCCCGTCCTTTGATTCCAGAAGCTCTCGTTGGATGACCACCGCTTACTGAAACAATGCAGAGGTGGTTTGGGCGGTGCGATGTCTGTAGAAGCAATGGAAGGAGGGTTAACACTGGCGCACTGTTTCGGGGCGGCGGACCCACCTGCGATAATACCGATGCCTCCAAAGGAAATGTAGGTCACATTTCGCCCGTTCTTCGCCTCCAGAAGCACTCGTCGGACGACCACCGCTTACTGAAGCAATGCAGAGGTGGTTTGGGCGGTGCGATGTCTGTAGAAGCAAGGGACGGGACCTTAATACCGATGCCTCCAGAGGAAATGCAGGTCACATTTCGCCCGTCCTTTGCTTCCAGAAGCACTCGTTGGATGACCATCGCTTACTGAAACAATGCAGAGGTGGTTTGGGCGGTGCGATGTCTGTAGAAGCAATGGAAGGAGGATTAACACTGGCGCACTGGTTCGGGGCGGCGGACCCACCTGCGATAATACCGATGCCTCCAGAGGAAATGTAGGTCACATTTCGCCCGTTCTTCGCCTCCAGAAGCACTCGTCGGACGACCACCGTTTACTGAAGCAATGCAGAGGTGGTTTGGGCGGTGCGATGTCTGTAGAAGCAAGGGACGTGACCTTAATACCGATGCCTCCAGAGGAAATGCAGGTCACATTTCGCCCGTCCTTTGCTTCTAGAAGCACTCGTTGGATGACCACCGCTTACTGAAGTAATGCAGAGGTGATTTGGGCGGTGCGATGTCTGTAGAAGGAAAGGACGGGACCTTAATACCGATGCCTCCAGAGGAAATGCACCTCACATTTCGCCCGTCCTTTGATTCCAGAAGCTCTCGGTGGATGACCACCTCTTACTGAAGCAATGAAGAGGTGATTTTGGTGGTGCGATGTCTGTAGAAGGAATGGATGGACGGTCAACCCTGGCGCACTGTTTCGGGGCTCCGGACCCACCTGCGATAATACCGATGCCTCCAGAGGAAATGTAGGTCACATTTCGATCGTTCTTTGCTTCCAGAAGCACTCGTTGGATGACCACCGCTTACTGAAGCATTGCAGGACTGGTTTGGGCCGTGCGTTGTCTGTAGAAGGAATGGATGGACGGTCAACACTGGCGCACTGTTTCGGGGTGGCGGACCCACCTGCGATAACACCGATGCCTCCACAGGAAATGCAAGTCAGATTTCGCGCGTACCTTGCTTCCAGAAGCACTCGTCGGATGACCACCTCCTACTGAAGCAATGCAGAGGTGATTTGGGCGGTGCGATGTCTGCCGATACAATGGTTGCTTTCGGGCAGCGGGACACCTGCAATCATCCACCAGAGCCACTCGTGATGCAGGGAACCGACTGGCGAGGTATGCGCGGTGGGAATGGCTGTAGAACCACAGGATGGATAAACACTCGTTACGCAAGAAACACATTCTGAAATCTGGGAGTAATCTCTACACAGACATTGGTGGGCGGACGCACTGCGCTCGATATCCATATTGGAAAAGAAAGGGGTGGACGTAACGGCCAGGGATAAGGAACTATAAGATCTAAAAGCCTCCTGCCCTCTTTCTCCTCCTCCTAGGCTCTGGATATCCGAGGTGCACTGAGCGGATTGGGATGTTGAAAGAGCTGTGCCACGCCGTTCAGGCGTGGCACACAGCAGGTTTGATCTAGCGTGGGCATTATTTACAGCTTACATAATCATCCTCGCGGGCGAGGATGACCATCATCCTCACGGGGGCGGTGTGTCTGGACCAACATAGCTATCAACGGATGCCCCCTGAACGATGTTATCTTCGACCCATCCTGCGCACCCAGGGTGAGCGAGCTCGCTCTCAATCCCTCGACAGCTGCGGAGCAGAAGGATAAGGAAAATGCTGCGCTTGCCGCTGCGCCGAGCTGGATTGGGCCCATATCGAGGTTGTTCTCAGGGGTGCAGCGGAGAGACCGGAGCCCTGTAGGTGTGTCGAGATCGAACAGCGGCCTGGCGCCTCCTTCGCGCGCACCACGACTCGCGCCGAAGCTTGGACCTGCGCTCGCGGCATCGACCACTACTGTGAACGTTGAGTTCTCCGGTGCGGGTGTTGGGAGGGCGAAGACGTCGGTCGCGCCGCCTGTGGTCGTTACGTCGGCCCCTGCGACTGAGACGCAGACCGCCGCTCCTGCTGCATCGACTTCTGTGATGAACATCTTTGCTGGAGCGCCGAAACCACAGGAAGATCCATGGGTCGTACTCCCGCGAGCTGGGCCGCGACGTGTTCAGTCGTCTTACCTCAATTCGAACGCGAACGCAACGTTGGGGACTGCGACATTGGGCCGGTCCAACTTCAAGAAAGCGAATCGACTATCGATGTCGCGGAACGTGGACGCCGTCATCGATTCTGAGCAGGCGCTTGCGTCCGTGCTTCCCGAGGAGGCGGAGGAGGCTGACTACATTGCGCCGTTGCCCGAGTATCGGACCCTGCGACGGAGAGGGCTGTCGGACTCGTCGATCCATTCGACGTTTACGAACCATGGGGAGGAGGGAGGCCCAGGTTCTCCTGGGGCTTCATCGCCGATTTCGCCTTTACATTCTGGAGGGCATGTTGACGCGTTGGGGTTTGTTAGTGGGTTGTCGGGATGGAGTGATCGCAATTCAGTGTTCCAGGCGCTGTCAAGGACGGTGCAGAGCTTGAGGTTGACGACATCGGGCTCTGCTTCGGGTGTTGGGCGACCGTTAGACCCTGCGTCAGTATCAAATACGCAGGGGACGTCTGCTACGGATATCTTGGCTTCACAGGCTCTACTTGGCAGTGGTTCTGCTGCTCATGGTGCTGCCTCCACCGCTGCTTCAGTTTCTCATCCCCGCCCACATTTACCGTCGACTTCGAGTTCAATATTCGGGTCGTCAGGACCGGGAAGCCCCATGGTCCAGGAACCGACACCTATAGGGGACGACTCACCACAGATATCGAGAACGTCGTCAATCGCACAACCTAGTGTTCTGACTCCGCAGGGGACACCCAGAACATCGCGGTTCCGCCCTAAATCTGCTGCGACAGCCCCGTCCAACCCTTCCACGCCTAAACGGAGTCGGGAGCGGGAAGGAACGCAGCCCAGCGCGGGGCTGGTGGGAGGCTTTTTGCCGAATCTTGCGATTGGGTCGTGGATCCCTGGTGGACATGCGGCGGATGTTTTGGATGATCAGGCGAGTCCGGAGAGCTTGAGGGATCCGTTTGTTGTGGGGATGAGCTCACCGGGGAGTGGGGGTAGGGAGTCGTTCACTGTTAGACCGCATAGGAGGGGCGCAAGGAATGCGGAGGGGAGGGCGTCGAGGGACTTCTTATAATTTATTTGTGATGTGGCCATCTCTCTCGTCATTATCTACACAAGATCCATTCTCGTATACCCTGCAACTCATCTACTTATTAGTTACGTCGACTGGTTTTGTTATTTACTTCAAGGTCTGCAGCCTGGTAGTAAATTGGGATAGAAAGGAGACTCATACCATAATGGAATACTCATACTACGCTTTAACTTGGAAATAGCGCTCCTAGGTTCTTCCTGGACACTTTTAGTGGACAGGTTTTGTGCTCCTGGACCCCCTGCAAAATCTGCCTATATAAGGAAACCTCCTTCTAAATAAGGAGCGGTTTGATCGTATTCGTGGTCCGGTAACTAGACGAGAGAGCGGAGCGTAGGCGTGCCTTGGGGTGCGCGTCTTGTGCGCGTCCTTGCGCGTCTGTGAGCGTACTGGGCGTCTTGTGTGCAACTTGACGCGAGATTGCAAAACACAGAGAGTGCCCATGCACTTAATCTTGCTTAAGTACGCTGCACATGATCATTCATGTGTCGACCCGCCAACATATGTGGACTTCAAGGTGTGGACACCGCCCACAAAGGTCTAAAAACTTACAATGTGACTATCAACTTGGCAAGTACCCCTCCTAGGCGAGGTGAAGGAAAGGACACCTTGTCTGGTAAGTCGTGGCCCTGCTCCCTCTTTATACGGTCTCCTGTGGATCGCATGATGTCATGCGAGCGCAGGAAGTGGATAAAGATCAGTTCAAGCAGCATCAAGTTTCAGAAGAATAGCACAATATGCTTCATCCGGGGACATTGGATTCAAGTGGGAGCCCAGATTTGGATTCATGCCTATTTGGCCACTCAGCGGTGAACGAAAAGGGAAACCTCCCAATGCAATCCCAATTCACTGCTGATCCATAATACATAGTACTCAGAGAAAAAGTACCAAAACGGTACTTGAGATGACTTGAGAAGATTCATGTTGTACTGATGTGTGTTCATAAGGAACATGCACTGAATCGGATGCGAGCCCACGCGCTCCATTTCGGGTGAAGGTCGATACATTGGTACCTTAGTGGGGGCTTTGGCAACTGGTATTGGCTTGGGGTAGGTTCAAGTGTCCAGGGCTGCCCAGAGGGCCATACTTTTTAATTTCTCTCCCGCTTGGGTGTTTTTTCGACCTGGTCCTCACCGGCGCTAAAGCGCAATTAAATTGGACGTGACCGGTTTGTCACACTCACATGATGGCTCGGCGCGTCAGTCACGCGTTCCGAAACCGTGTCACGCTTCTACCAGCCTTGTCCTGTGCGCTCATGTCCCGTCTATCTCGAATCGCGCTGAAAGGCAGAGAATCCGTCTTCGCAGGCGGTCCAGAGCAATATATTGGCGATACATATGCTTCATGTCCACCAAGTCTCGAGGAATGTGTTATGGCGATGGAAGATTGCTGTGAAGAGGTGAGCAACGGATGTCCTTGTCGTTTGGTCGATGTTGAGCTGGGTTCTGACTTCAAGGCGCATTTTTAGGCGTTTGAAGCTCAGCATCTGTTGAGAAGTGGGACGAAGGATCTTCCGAGGATGACCAAGGTGTTGGAGAACGAGAAGGTGGGCAGGCTACGTCTTGATCTTCGAAGTTGGGTGGGGCTGATCAAAGTATGTGGGCGATACGCAGGTGTTTTTGTTGGTGACCGAGAGCACGGTGCGAAGGTATCAACGGAATCTCGTCGACGATATTGAGCCTGCAGTCGGAGAACTCATCGCAAAGGCGGAGCAGGGTCTGAGCGCTTTGGAGAAGAGGGAAGCTAGTTTGCAAGCGAAGGTACGTTGGATACTTCTTGTCCGAACGAACCTTCGATCTGGGGTCGCCTCATTGCTTTTATGATTTTTTCCCGCCTGGCGGCTCTTGGGTCTCGACTGCTCTACTGGGTTCACGCCTATTCCCGATGTGGGGGCCATGATATATGGGAGATCTGTGTTTAGATTTTTTCTCCGGTCTTCTGTTTCGAACTGTCCTCTGGACATTTGTTCTACACTCACTACGTTTTATGCGTTGCAGAGGTTTCTATTGGATGACGGGTTCCATCTAGTTACTAACTTTTGTGCAGCTGGATAACCCTCAGAGAGCTAGAGCGCCTACGGCGACGACTGCGGTGCAAAAGTCTGACGCTCGGAGACTCAATTTGATGATGAAGCAGCGGGAGAGGTTGGATGAGCAAGTTAGAGCATTGGAAGAGGAGATCATGGAGCTGGTACGTCCTCGTCTACGTCTTCCCGCTTCTTGCCTAAACTTTATTCAGGAGAGGAAGTCGTGAACCCACTTCAATCCACGGAGACCAAGATTGCCCGTGGCGGTACGACGCCTATCCCGCTCCCTGCTCCACTGTCTTCGAATGAAGTGACGGGGCTTGCCACACTCCGAGATATCGACGAGGTTCTGCGATTTCTAACACTGGAATACCTCCAACCACAATGGCAAGCTGCATCTTGGGTTGGGCACGCCGTGAAGGATCAACCAATGGCTGGGAGGCCGATCCACAAGCCAGCCGTAGGGGAAGTTGCTGGAACGGGGTGGTCAAGAGCAGACCAGGTCTTCGAAACCGGGTCGCAAATATGAGAATGTAATGTATACTAACAATTACGATACGGTGTCTGGGCCGATACAAGCTTTCTAATCTATGGCATTTCGTACACGATCTCGGGTTATAGGTTTGCTCGCTGAGGGGTGGGGACGGCATCATCTTGACGTGCGTCCCCGAAGCGACGAGGCGGTGGTGTGTTGAATTCCAGATCTATATCAAGGGTGTTCAGTTTAATTTCTTCTAGGTTGTGGTCGAGCACTGACCTCTGTCCGGCAAGATTGTGTCCGGTTTCCGAGTGTCATACTAGTGTTGACAATTCTGAGCTTGTCGCCCCTGTGAATGGAGTTCCTGAGCGCGTCCTCATTGACGATTATGTCTGGAAGACGTACAGTGTAGCCGGGGAGTGGTAGATCATGTTAATTGCCTGGGACACGCTTGGCTGCTCTTTGCCTACTGTGGCCAAGCTAAGGGCACTGATGGACAGGGAAGAGCACCTGGATTACGCCTATTTTAGTACGGGAAGAAGAAAGGAGCATTGAGGACAACGTACACGTCGACTAGAAACGCTGAGCATCCTCCGTGGATGTTTCCAGCACCATTTATCATCTCTTTCAAACAAGCAACACCATTAGACGACGTGCCACCTCCCGAGGAGCCAGCATCCGGCAACGGCTCACATACCTTCATCAACCTCGATTTCAACAACAACCTTCCCCTCGAGCTTACTCTCCTCATCAACCTTGCTCAGAATTGATATTTCCGTCACCGCAAACCGATTGGAGATCGACTTGCCGAAGGTGTTTGGCAGGTCCTGGAACTTGGTCGGCGCGAAGGAGCGGAAGTAGGCCTTGATGTTGCTGAGCCTTTCCTTGATCTCAGTCGGTGCGTTGCCTCTTATGTGCGACACGTCCGGCTTGGAGGAGGAGGAGGAGGAGGAGCTGGGTGTGGTTGTCGACGACATTGCGGACTCCTGTGGCATGGATGGCGACCAGAACGACGACTGGAAGTCAGGGTTGCAGGAGTGTAAAGGAAGGGTGAGGTCAAAAACGGCGTCAATTGGGAAGCCTTGATATACAGGCTCGGGGATTAATCATGCAGAAGTTGGTCTCCGCCGTTCCGGCAATCGGTTCCCCGATGGCGACGCTTTTTCCGGGTCTGGATAGGCGCCCGGTGATCAGCAAGATTTGTCGGAGGACAAAATAGGACCAGCGGCCCCTATTTTGAGTGAGGTTATTATGTATAATTGCGGAAATGTATCCGGAGAAGTCGTTTCTTGGGAGGTCGTCACAAGTCATGAAATAGGCACACTACACTACAAGTACTAATACAAGGTACGGGTATACGAGAGGTGTCGAAAACCCGCTGGATTATAGGTGATGACTGGGGTATAGAAGTTATAGATCCAGAAGGTGGGCATAGGGCTCGGAATCTGACGTGTATGAAGCGTCTTCGCGAAGGAAGGAAGGTTCAGGTGCTTATAGTTAAAGGTGAAAGCGAAGTGAAGAATAGAGCGAAATGCGGCGATGAATTTGATTTAGGCGCGCGGAGGGTTGGTTAGCCGACTAGACTTCAGACATGCCGGAGAGGACTGCTGCTCGTCCGGCAGACGACAGTCCTGTGACGTCGACCCCGCTTCCCCCTGCGGCGCTGCCTTCGCCTTGGACGCTGTGACTGGCCATCTGGCCCACAACATCGCTCTGAAGTTGCATGGGCACGAAGATGACCTTGCTGTTTCCAGACTTGGCCATTTGTTGCACTACAAACGGCGCAGAACCTCAGTAAACCGCACCAGCATATAAAGTAAGCAGATACGCACAAGCTTCCAACTGACGGATCTGCATAGCAGCGGGGCTGGCAAGGATATCGGCAGCCTGCCTCATCAGACGCGCAGAGTCGACCTCGGCCCTTGCAGCAATAACCTTGGACTCTCCGATCCTCTTCTGCTGCGCGGCGGACGAGAGGGATGCGGAGACTTCCGCGCTGAAGATGATGTCCTTGATGAGGATGCCCTCGATGGCGACACCCCACTTGTCTGCGACGTCGCCGACAATCTCGGCGATCTCGAACGCGATGGCCTCGCGCTCGGTGACGACGCTCTGCACGGCGCGGGCACCGACGACGTGGCGGAGGGTGGTCTGGGCGCGCTCGATCAGGGCTTGACGCAGGTCGGTGATACCGAAGGCGGCACGGTATGGGCTGACGATCTGGAAGTATATCACAGAGTCACTGTGGGATGAAGTGTATCAGCGACATGTTCCTTCCATGAGTTCGAGAAGGAAACTCGACGTACATCTCGACGTTGACATTGTCGCGAGTGCTATTGGGGGGAAAGTGAGTTAGTTAGATATGCTATGTCCGATTAGAGGCGACGGCGGAAAGCTGTACGAACATGACCATCTGTCGTCCAATGGGGCTGATTTGGATCTTGACATCAACAACGCGCAGCGACTCCGTGCAGACGTTGACTTGGACGAGACCGGGGTCCACCGACTTGTAGAACTGGCCAAAGCGAGAAACCAATCCAACCTGACCTATTAGAGTTAAGATCAGTGACGTATCTTTAGGTGGGTCGCAGTAGAAGCGCTCGTAAGACGGGGGTGACCTCGTGCTTTGCGGGAAAATCGGGCTGCGAGGCCTAGGGGTTTTGGTTTTGTACACACCTTGCTCGACTTCTTTGAAGGGGTTCGGGCAAGGGCAGCAGGGGATTGCTCCGATGAGACCAAACACCGCGCCTAGCCCTTGCATCAACGTTCCGTAGACGCCATGGGTGACCTCTCCGGTACCCATGTCTTGAGCATAAGAAGGCTATTGAAAAGAGTGACTATGAGTACTCGTCCATTGTTCTGTTGCCTCAGAGAAAACGCACCTGCATCTCGTTCCTCTTCAACGGCTGAACATGTATCACAGCATCCTTAATGGCCGCCGGGTTGAACTTGCGCGCTGTGGGCTCGTCTGTAACTTTCGAAGCCATCTAAGCACTCTCGCAACTCCCATACACATCGTGAAGGCGACCCACCGTTTCCTTCGTTATGGTCCACCACATTGCCATGCAAAGAGCCGTTGGGAGAGTGAAGACGGGCCTTTCCAGTGCTGCTAGTATCGGCGAACGCTGACATTGTGATGCAAGGGGTGGTGAGTAAGGAATGTCAAGAACTCAAGACCCGCCACCCTTTATATAAGAAACCGCCCAGGGTCCTCCTGACGTTTTGAACATGTGATGGTCGCATGGAGACTCGCCGAATGTGGAGGGCGCTGCATCCCGATACAGCAAGGGCGCATTGCCTCCGAAATTGGTGTGCATCCTGTGACATCCTGTGCCGACCGGGATGGCCTTAGTAGCCGCGGCACTTGGGAGTCATACTCCCACTGATTGGAGAGGCCGGAAAGTTTCGACACAGCATGTCTGTGCCCATGTAACTTGGTTCTTCCCGGCTCAGCCTACAGCTTATGCACCATGCAAAACAGCGAAGGGCCCCTAGGATTTGAACGTCTCTTAGGTCCTAGTGCTGCGCAGCGGATTGGCAGGGATGCTTGGCGCGAATATTGCTGCACAGCTCTACAGAAAGCTCGAAGAGGTCATCCACAAACGACCTCCATCTTGGGTGATTGCCATCGGCACTGTAAAATGCGCAGTCGTTCAGGGACTTCAGTCTGATGAAGTTGAATTTGCACAAGTATCGATACCTATTGTTTTACCGGGCTGACCCGTAAATCAAGATATCGTTTGTATGAACGCATGAACGCAGCATTCGAAAGGATCATCAGGAGGTCAAGCAAAATTCACTCACAAGACATACCTTTCCGAATCTTTTCTCCGTAACCTTCCGATATCGTTGTGGCTCGCTGCGCTTTTAGACTTCTCATGCCGACGAAGCCGAAGGTGCCTCGCTGCAGGCGCCTGGGCGCTTGTAAGTTGTCGGTAACTTGGACTTGATCCGGAGACAGGCGTTATGAGGACCCCAACGTCGGGGCCCGAATCCAAGAATCATATAGGTGGATGTTTCGAAGGGTTAGAGAACTTGTGCCAAACGCCAAGCTCCGCTAGTGCTGTACAACCTCACAGGAGACTGCAGCCTCTGGGGCCTGGGCGTTCATGCGAAAATCCAGGAGGGTGTACAGTATTTCTGATGGACTTGTCGATATCGCTGAAACTGCACGGGGAAGAGTAGATTCCGGGGAGCAAGGTTTCCAACATGCGTTCTCACCTCAACTTCTGCTTACTTCGAATCGTTCCGTCCTTAGATTTGGCAAAGTAATTTTAGGACCGAATCTTTTGGAAGACGATTCGATAAGGTGCAGCATGGCGAGAAGAAGAGCTTCATCTAGCTTCATTTCCGCTCACTCCCTATGAGCCCCAGCCTGGCCCAATCTTCCTTGCCGTGATGCTCGATTGCGCAGCAGAGATGCATTACTGCGGTGGAGTTAGCGGGGGAGCTTGAGGTTCGGACTCCGGAGCTTCTGATTCTTTAAAGCGGAGTCTGTAGCTCACGGCGAATGCCGACGATATAACTGCGTCGCCACGCCAGCGACAATGCCCCCAAGACCTTGTCTTACTGCCACCACCTCAAGACCCATAGCTTTGCTAATCTTCATCTAACATGCCTCCAAGGGCTGCTGTTTCTCAAGTTTCACGTCCACCCAGAGGAGGGGGCGACCGCGGGGGACGAGGCGGTCGTGGCGCTGGTCGCGGTGGCCCAGGTGGGGCCCGCGGCGGCGCTGGTGGACGGGGACGTGGGACTCCAGCACCTCGGGGCGGCATGCAAGCTGGCGATCGCGACAATCGTCCAAGCATTGCTGGTGAGTCTGAATTGCAGAAGCGCCCGGAAATACGATTTGTTTGCAGCGAGAGTGGACCTCAATGATGACGTTTTGAAGGACATGTCCAAGCCGTGGGGCTTAAGCGCCCAGGGTTTGGCACTAATGGACGAGTCATCAAAGTGAGGATGAACTCGTTCCCGGTAACAGTTCCTAATGACTTCCTGCATCAATACGATGGTGGGGCTTATTTTAATGAGACTTTGGGGCAGCACTGACGCTCACTGGCTATTCCCAATGTATAGTTGGTAAGTCTATAGTTGCGCAGTCGTACATTCGCCTGAGCGTGAGCGTTGGTTACCTGGCTGACCTCCATGACTAGTCTCAACCCCGGACGACATGTCGAAGAGGCTTCGTCTCCGCCTCATGGATAAATTGCAAGAGGACAAGCCGGCGGTGTTCACCAGCCCCGTCCTCTACGATGGACAGGCCATTATGTTCTCTAAGCAGAAGCTACCGACCCAGGAGGTACGAATTAACACTTCGCCGCATTCGATGCATCTCACCCTCCTTCAGCACGACATCTGCATCGATCCGCCGAGGCCCAATGGCAAACCGCCCAAGGTGTACAAGCTGAAGATCACCGCGGTTGACGCCAGAGTTAACCTCGAGTAAGGCGTCCCCTCCATCGCTGTCGTTTGCGACTGACCCCCGCTCCCAGTTGCTTGCATGAGTTTGTCGCTGGGCGGCTGACGCACGATGCGGCAGTCCAGATGTCAGAAATGGTGACCTCTCAGCCTTAAAATATCGTAAATTCAATGTAGCTTACACATCTCGTCAGGCATTGAACATCGCGATCAGGATGCTTCCTCGCAAGAAGTACCCTTCGAACGCCCGCTCATTCTTCATCGAAGACGGTAAGAGAGCGCTTGGAGCCGGCCTCGAGGTTCGTCGAGGGTACTTCCAGTCCCTTCGCCCCGCCATCGGACGCCTCCTCCTCAACCTCGACATATCAGCGGCCGTTTTCTACAAGCCTGGCCCACTCATTGGCGCCTGCCTCGAGTTCCTCGGTGTCCCAGGTGGCCGAGTCGAGCTTCTCTCTCCCGCTAGGGGATTGAGGGACTCTGACCTCAAGCGGCTAGCAACGTTCGTGCGCGGCATGGTGGTTACGACCCGGCATACGGGCAAGAGCCGCACCCATAGAGTGACGGGGATTGCCCAGCCTCCGGCCGCCATCCAATTCAATCACGACAAGTTCGGGCCTATCAATGTTGTTCAATACTTCAAGAAGCAGTACAACATCACTCTCCAATACCCCGGGATTGTCTGCGTCAAAGTACGGTATCGATACATGACTAGGTTGTTGTGACCTCTTACTCTTTTTGCATTGCTATAGGCTGGAAAGGACTCCATCCCCATCGAATTATGCGAGATCCAGCCAGGCCAGTTTTCCCACAACGACCTTACGCCGGACCAGACGAAGGTCATGGTCGAATTCTCCACCATGAATCCCCATAACCGCTTCCAGACCATTTTCCAAGGTCTCCAGGTACGTAGCGAAGCATCCTGAATTATCTCACCGGTTACTGACGTCGTTATACAGATGCTGGACTATGGGCAAAGCGAGTACGTGCGCCAGTGTGGTATTACCGTGGAGCCCTTATTCGTTGAGGTCGATGCGCGCATCCTCCCTGAGCCCAACTTGAAGGTTGCGCCGAACCCGAATCCTAGGAAGGCAGAGATCGTGAGTTTTCCGCGCCACGGCCTCTTGTCGCTGTCCCTTGTCATTGCGAGGCGCTGATGAACTCGGTTTGCAGATTCCCGACAACGGAAAGTGGAATATGTGAGTCCTCGCAGATGCAGTTATCTGTATTAATAAAGCTCACTGTGCGCTAGGCTAAATTCCAAGTACTACAAAGGGGCGAGGATCTCGGGGTTCCTGGTTATAATCTTCGAGAAGGAGGGCCGCTTTGGGGAACAGATTGCCAAGGATATGATCAAAGGATTTGTGAACGCTGCCAAGGACTTTGGTAAGTCGTTTCTCACTTCCCTTCTGCATCCTTGTTATCTGACACGCTGTCCGAACTTCGAAGGTGTCACTATCGACGATCCCGTCCCCAAGGTCAAGTGGGTGATTAACCGCTCCAATATCGAAAAGGTATGGCGATCATTCGCTCGAAACGTCCTACTACTCACCGGCTATTGTGTTGTGCAGTCATTGGTGGAGGCAGGACATGCGTATAAGGCTGAGAAGGGTGGTAAGAGCCCGCAGTTGATTCTGGCTGTCCTCCCGCCCAATAGCAAGGACCTATACAACGAAATTAAACGGTGCGTTGCTCTATTCCTCATTTACAATTGTATACCAACCAAAATAAATATAGGTTTGGATTCATAACTGCAAGTCAACCACCCATAATATTCCGTCGGGATCTGGCCAACTGATACTTCTTTAGATGGGCATCGCAACGCAGTGTCTTCTCTCGACAAAGTGCAGCCGCGCGAACCATCAGTACTGGGCTAACATCATGCTCAAGTCAGTTTAACTCTACCCCGTATCAAACATTGAGTACTTATCCATGAATTTCAGGGTGAACGTCAAGATGGACGGTACGAACTTCGTACCCAACCTCTCCATCATCGACGTCGCGAAGCCTACCATAATCATGGGTACGCCTCCCCTTCTCAAATTCCACCCCATACACCCAAACTCATTCTGACACCCTCCCAATCGTAGGCGCAGACGCGATCCACCCGGCACCCGGCACAGTCGGAAAGCCGTCGTTCACCGCGCTCGTCTCAAGCGTCGACACCAACCTGTCGAAATATGTCGCGTCGAACGGCATCCAGGAGGGCAAGAAAGAAATGATTGAGGATATGCATGGGATGTGCACCGTGGGTCCCCCGCTCGCTATTTGTAATGGAGCCGTTTTGCTAATGGTTGTGTCCGCCCGCGCAGAATGCTTTGGAGAAATGGCAGCAGCACCAGAGGCTGGTCGAGAACAAGCGCAAACCGCCCCTTCGGTTGATCTATTTCAGAGGTGGGTGCTGTTTAGATGGTTTATTGGGTAGGACGCCGTGCGGGTGTTGATGTTTGACTTGTGTAGATGGTGTCTCCGAGGGCGAATTTCCGCAGGTGCTGGCCAAAGGTACGTGCTCGTGCATTCTATGGTGCTCTACCACCCTCGTTAAACCTCATCCTCGTCTCCAGAACTGCCAAAGATCAAAGGTGTGTTCCAATCTTCGACATAGCAGGGTTCCTTCGCTGACATCGCGCAGCCGCTTGCAAGGACAAGAACTGCGACCCGAAGATCACGATCATCATCGCAGTGAAGCGCCATCACCACCGGTAAGCGCTCGCATCCCTTAGCCGCCCGTCCTTCCTCGCTCATCCGCAATGCGCAGTGGAATGCCTGTCGACCCCCGCGACGGCGACTCGAAGAGCGGGAACATCCCTGCGGGTGCTACGATTGATACTGGGATTATGCACCCCGTCGAGCACGATTATTTGCAGTACACCCATGGAGGTCTCTTAGGCACGAGCCGTCCCGCGCGCTATACAGTAAGTTCCTCAATTTCAATTACTTGCCTTCTAGCAGCTCTGACGCTCACACTGTGTTATAGGTTCTGTACGATGTAAGGTTATGTCCTGTTCGTGATCAAACGCAGCGCTAAACGTATCCCCTTTGTTATGGCGTAAACAGGAGAACGTACCGAATTTGAGGTATGCTGAGTCGATTGGCCTCCCTCTGCTTTGTTCTAACGGTCGTCCCTTCCCAGCCCTGACGCTATCCAAGCTCTCACCTACGGCCTCGCACACTCTTTCGCCCGCGCCACACGATCCGTATCGATCCCAGCGCCCGTATACTGTTCGTTCCCCTTCCCCTCCCTTTCGATCGAGCCCTTACTTACCACACCCAATCAGACGCGCACCTAGTCTGCGCGAAACGCGCGGTGCACTTCGACCCCGCGAAGAACATCGGCGGGTCGGACACCGCGAGCCAGGTCTCGGGCGCTGGGGCGCCGGGGCTGCAGGCGTATAAGGATGCGTGGAGCGGGATCCATTCGGCGCAGAGCGGAGTTATGTATTGGATGGTGAGTGGGTTGCTTTTCGATATTATATTTGCGCCTGCTGATCGGCGTTCTTTTATGTGATGGTAGTGAATGTTTGGGGGTGTTCGCGTTGTGCTGCCAGCCTGGCCGCCTTTCGGGCTTGCGTTATGATGATATGCCTCGTTTTTTTCTCCCTCATTTACGTTTTGTCTTGCCAGTACGGCTACGTGCCATGGGTTATCTGACTGTTTCCAACTTCTTGGCTGCAGTTCTTGTATTATTAATACTGCCTTTCTTTGAAAGGCCCGATTATCTAGCAGCCTCGGATTCGCAACCAGGTTATCGGCAACCTTGGAGGTCCATGGGCGCTTAACTGCAATTGTTGAAACAAATATGAGGAGACCTCATGACATTCATACATCGTCAGGTGTACTCATATAATCTATGCATACTGAGGTAGTACATGATGAACTCCTTAAACAGGTTTTCCTTCGTCTTTGGGAACCGAATCCGAATCGCGCCAGATGAGTGGCACACTGGCATTTCAGGGTCGCTATTTTCAGCAATGCCCAACCAATGATTGCCCTCGAGCTAGAAGAGGATACGTTTGGCGATACTTGATCGGCGCCTAATGCAGAAACCCCGCTCGATTGCCAGCTTCTTGAGTTCGCAATCGATTGATAGATAGTGTATAAAGGGTCAGTGGCTTTCCCGGAGCTCCACGACATTTGGACCCTAGAATATACGCTTTGTAAAAAAGAAGCCCCCCAAAATACTCCGTCAAGTCTCGGGATGCTGTACCTGTAGGTACATTAGTAGAAATGTAATTGTCTTGTGACCCCTGGCACGGAACCGCCGTCACATCTGGGACAAAGATTGAAGAATCGGATTTTTTGGGGCAATCGTGGTGTGCTCGCTAACCTATTCACGATCACAGCACTTAGATCGGTGAAGTTCCTGAGTCAGGAAGGCGAAGAAGGGGGAAAGATTTCTATTGGTGCGCAGCTTGGGGAGGGGATGTAGTGCGAGTTCGTTGCACCCCAAAAAGGTTGCTGTCCGTGCCAAGCGCCCAAGCCGCCCACGTACTAATCTTAGAACTATTGTACTATGCTGAGATTTCAATCCCGCATTATAATTCTATCCATAAGTATATATTTATGTGTGTGTGTAGTATTTCTTTCGGAGACTGCCAGGGTACATGCTCACGCGTCGGTTGAAATGGTTCTGTCCCTCCCCAGTTAGGGGGGACCAGATATAACGGCTACTTGATTTGCTCTGGCCAGTCTGTAGACTTCAGCATTCCCAACCGACAAGTACTAGAATCAGACGCACTGAAGGCGCACTGCAGCGCTGTCCGGAAGACACGACCCTCCGCCATCAATGCGATCAAATTCTCCCCCAGCCTTGCTGTCATTCCATGTCAGCCGTTAACCACCACCACCTCACGCAAGAAGACCCTCCTTTACTGCTCGTTGCTTGATGAACTTGTTCAACTCGACCGTTAAAGAGGAAAACAAGTCAAAATCAACTTCCGACGGTCTGATATGGGAAGGCGAGGAGATATGGGTCCAATACCACTACTTCCTTTTACAGCGTGGATACGCCCTTAGGCCCAGGTATCACCCCGATTGGGCTCCGTCGTGGCAGACCTTAGATACAATGGGATATCGTCCCGAAGATTCGATCCCAGCTGTGAGTCGCATCCACTATTACTCGAAACGCCTGCAGTCTTTTAAACGTCGTGCGATAGCATCCGGGAACTGTGGACGCAGTTCGTGTGGCAGATGGAAAGAAAGTCATGCTAAAGCGCATATCTACATCCTCTGAGGAGCTCTCTATCGCGTCCTTTGTTTCTTCATATCCTCAAACGGAAGACCAAAGAAACCACTGTGTCCCCCTTTTGGATGTAATACTCATTCCCGCATGCGAAACGCATGTCCTAATTGTCATGCCCCTCCTCTATGAGCATAACGAGCTGCTCTTTCGGCATGCAGGAGAATTATTAGAAATGTCGGTTCAACTTACAGAGGTATGCTATTTCTCACGTAGCTTGCAGGAGAACAGGCTAACCAAATACCCCAAGTGTCTCGACTTTTTACACTCGCACAATATTGCTCACCGGTATGTGACCAGAAAAGCCCATACAAACATTGGACTAAACGTTCTTCAGGGACTTTTGCTGCTTCAATATCATGATCGATGCCACAAAGATCATTCCTGGGGGCTTCCATCCAAGAGACCCACGGTCCTCTCCCAGCGGGCGGCGGGCGGGCTTTAAAGGAGGCCCGAAATGGCGCAGCCGCTGGTCAACACGGCCGAACCAGTACTTTGTCATTGACTTTGGTTACTCCAGGAGGTTCAACAGTAAGACGGGAGTCCGCCTTGCAGGAATATTTGGACAAGACACCTCAGTACCGGAAATGTCTTTAACAGTTCCGTACGATCCATTCCCGGTTGACGTCTACCACTTGGGTAATTTGCTCCTCGAATACTACAACGTGCGTGATGAAACCTTTTTCAAATACTTATTTCTTTGGCTGATATACCTGTCGTGCCTCTAGTTTTACGAACCAGACAAGACGATCAACAAACTGAGATCTGTGGCTCAAAAGATGACACAGAAGGACCCTACCATGCGACCCACTGCTGAGGGAGCAGCGAGGGAGATCCGCTGCCTGTCCCGGGACATTGGATACTTCTCCCGAAGTCGTCGCGTGTGGCCAGAAGGTGGGTATGACACCCTGATGAGGTGCCTGGTTCGTCTTGGAGTGATGAACCCGATGTAGAAGGTTGGGACTCTTTGTCGAAAGCATCCCGATCCACCTGTTTAGTTAAGCCTATGAATGACTCGATACCCATGAAGGACGGTTTCTTATAAATATAGAAGTTTGAGCCCCTAGAGTATATCACCCCCGACAGCTATCATCGACCTCACCTCCTGCCAGTGCTGCCACTTTCGACTTGGCTCCATGTCTTCGCCCAGCAATGGTACTAGCCCATCCAGCAGTCTATCCATGAATTGGAGCTCTCCATCCTCAGTACACAGCGCGCTTTATCCAAGTGGAAGGAACCCGCAGGCCGAGAGGCAATAAGTCTTGCTTTGGAAGACGCTGTGAATCAGCAGCAGGAGCTTAATCGCCTTGTGAAAAGCTGTGAAAAGCTCAAGGGTCCTATCTGGGGCGCAATCAAACAATTCCTTTCTGAACCTTTAGCTCGCTCGAAACTTTCCACCCAGCTACAAACCCTACAGAAAGCTGTCGCAAAGCTCGACGATGTACGTCCATGACTCCTTCCAAGCCCCAGCTTCTGCGTAGAATTTGCAACCTCGACCTGACACATTTCTTCCAGCGAGCATCCGCGCACGCCGAGTTGGAGGAGTTAATCGATGCAATCCGGAAGGAGATTCTTAATTCTCGGAAGTCTTTGTCCATGTATCACGATGCAGTTGCGCAGGTAGGCTATCACCTCCTTTACCTTGTATTATTGGATGGAGTCCAGCTCAGACCCCACCACGCAGCATGCAGGCAATCCCAGCCCAGTGGCTGAGGTGGCTCAGCCATCCCCCCAAGGAGGGAACTCCCATTCAGGGCTCGCATCCTCTCCGTGCGCATATCTCTCGCCGTTGAACACTTATGTCGATGGTGCTGAACTATATACCGCAGGCCGTCCACACTTGCCGGGAGTGGTCACGAGCAGGGAATAGTTCCCGGAGATTCGATGGAGGCCCCTTTTTCCACGCGGTACGCCTTTTGTACTTTCTCTCATGTTTAGTACGAAGCGCTGATCCAATCGTACAGTATCACCTTTAGCTCTCCTTTGAATTCGAGGTGCGCTGGTTATCGTGCGCTTCCTATGATAAGCAGGTCCTCACTCTCTGCCATAGCAACACCCCCTCAGCGACAAACCAAGTTAACCAACAGTCATCGCTTTATCGGAATCGGTACGCCTTAGGCTTGAATCCTCCTTGCTCCGTGCTCATTGTTTCTTAGTAATGGCGTGGCTAGCCAGCCCGCCCTGAAGTGCGTCCTTCAATGCGAGAATGAGTGGTGGATAGTTCGACGCACTAACCTTTTCCCAGCTCCAAGTATGCGCAACAAGACAATATGTGAGCACATCGCCGTACCGTAGCCTTGCTGTTATCCTCATTATATTACTGCTCTCTCTTTAGGGCCCCTCCTCAGCCGGCGCTCCCTGCGTCAGGAATACATGGGTACGTGCCATCTTTCTCTCCCCAGTCCTATCGATATGTATGAACATTTACAAACGACTCCTACCCCTTCCGCAGTCATCCCCAGTATACCGCTACGCCAAGCACCCACGGCTCTCCGTGAGTTGGCTACTCCATATCCTAGTTCCCGAACTCATTCCGATGCATCCTTTAGACCCGCCTTTGAGCAGCAGCCTCCGGAGTAAGCACCGTCGGCTACGTTAATTTCGTCCTTATCGACTAACCAGTGGCGCTTTCAGAGTGCGTCAGAGTCCTCTCAGGTATGCAGTCTGTACCTCCTGTGACCAGACATTGGCCAAAAAGTCATATATATCTGTGCAGCGCGACGCTCCCGAGGACCGCCCCCGGACTGCGCCAGTCTCGTTCTGCTGGTACCTATAGCTGCACTACACAGCGGCGCCCGATGTAAGCCCTCAATTTCGGTTCTATCAGACTGTACCAACTTCAAACACCATCGTATCATAGCCCGCCGTTTGCCCAGCAGTTCCAGGGGAATATTCACCAAAGGAGTGTAGCATTAGTGCCACTCCCAGTGCCTCAGTAAGTCTTTCTCCCGCCTATTGCGAGTCCCAATGCTAACTCGTGCTAATCTCATGCAATCTATCTAATCAGAGTCACGTCACTGTAAGCCTCAACCACCCACTACAAGTCTCCGCATACGAGGCTGACAACTTATCTCTCGATTCAGCCCCCCTCCCAGCCCGAGGAATAGGGGTACTCGCACTAACCCGGGTGCAGCAGGTTCCGGACACGAAGCAAGCCAGGCCCAGTATCCCCAACAGCCTGTGCCCGCTGTATTTCCCGCCCCCTCCGCCTCTCCTCAGGCTCCTGAGAGCAGCGAGCAGGCCCAGACCAGGGCCTCTTTCGGGAGCGCATTTGGATTTTTGGGGGAACACAGAGCCAGGTCTACCCGTTCGAAGAACTCGACGGCGAGCTCTGACATCTACGAAGAGGACGAATACTACTACGAGAAGTAGATGCCCCGCCCCTCTCGAAGGTCCTACCAGAGTACGCTTCCGTTCCACTCTCCCTCTATTTCCTGACCTCATCTGGTATCTTACTTACTCTTACCGCAGATCTGAATTGAACGACGAATAAGCTCCAACGCTTTTTGTACCACCACATAGTTCTTCTTTCACCTCGTTCCGTAAAGCATAACAAGTTTCCCCTCCTAATTGTGTATACCCGTGCCGACTCCCCTCCTCACTAGTACTTTACTCGCGGCACGTCTCCGAAGTCTACACGTTGGCTCGCACTCACCCCACTCCGTCTCGGTTTTCATATAAGTAAAAAGGTACTACCTACCATGCATCCTCCAATCTATGCTGCTTTCCTGCTTTCAACTAGCTTTCTAGCTTTCCTGTTATACCTGTTCGTCTTCACTGCGAGCGCTTAACGGGCGCTTAACAACCTCGATCATGGTAAGATCAGTTCGCTTGTCTAGCCTCCTGCTCGCCGAAAGGGCTCTTTCTGGGATTCAATTCCGGTCTCCAGCTACGGCCTTCACTTCAACGCCGGGTGAGGTATACAGTCGTGTTCATCAGATACAAATCCCAACACACCATCCAATACAAATATCAGAACTCCAAGTCTCCATCCCCACCTCCTCCTATCCTCCCTCCCTCCATCCAACCGAACACCTCAAACCTTCTCAAAAGCATGCGAACAAGCCAACCGCTTCAACTCCCTCACACTCTCCCGATTCATCTTCACGACTTTGTCATCATTAAACAAGCCCCTCCCCTCGTCGCAATCTCCCGCCTTCTGAGTCCTCCACGCGAATGTGCGCCACGTAGTGCTGCGAGTGCACAGAAGGCCCCTTATGCGAAATGAATGCCTTGAGGCGCTACTTCACCGGCACATCTGTCGATCCAGGAAGCTTCGCGGGTGCAGAAGAGCTGGGGAGGTGTCTTCTCCGTTAGCGCCTGGATACCTGAAGAGTCATTCGACTGCACTTTCGGCGTCGACCGACTGTATAGGGAGAAATAAGACTCAGTATGGACGGGTTGGAAATAAAACCCACTCACAGTTTCTTCATATTAGTCAACATCCCCACCATCCGCACTCGGCTTCGCGCCCCCACCCTCCAGAAGCCTTCGTCACAATAGGATTATCAATATCCGCGTCCTCTATATGCTGAAACAGCCACCCCATCGCCGCCTCAGCGTCCGAATTCCCCGTCGCAAGCAGCGCCATCTGGCACCTCACAAGCGGGAACCCGATCATCTGCAACTGCTCCAACGCACCCGCATTGAACTCTGGCAACCCGCGCCCACCTCCTCCTCCTCCTCCTACCGCCAAGGCATTCCCTGTATCCTCGGGAGCGGCTCTTCACCCTCTTTGAGCGCGGTTCCGAGGTGTTTCTCGGTGAACTCGAGGACGTTGGGAGCCTGAGGATGATCAGGATGTCTAGAGGGCAGAGTTAGGTTTGGTATTGGAAGGAGGGGGAGAGGGTGGAAAGAGGGAGAGAGTGGACGGACGTACAGAGGTTCGCAGGAACCCACGTTAACAACTGGAACTTCTTGGCGTGTACAACCAGCACCTCATGGAACGACGCGAACTTCGTCTGCCTAGACTTCAATCAGCCTCTGGACTTCAGAAAAGGGATATAGCATAAACAGCAACTCACTCGAGCGCCACAACGTTCTTCGCACAAGCCGGACACGCATACTCCAACGCCTCAATACCCAGCAACCCCCTCCAAGCAGCTCGTCAACTCCACCTCTTCACACTCCCCCTCGCCCTCCCCCGCAACCTTCATCGCATCCCTTTTCGGCTTCACATTCGCAGGCACCCCAACGCTCACAACGTCCATCTCATCCCTCCTATACCTCACCCTCTTACACTCCCCACACATCAACCTTTGCTCCAACGCATAACTAAACACTCCCGTCGAATCCTCCGCCCTCACCTCGCCCGCGCCTGCATACTTCTTGAGATCCCGGCCGATAACGCTGATAAGCCAAGTGAAGAATTCCTCCGAATCCTGCTGCCGCATCGTCACAAACTCCTCATGGCCCTTCCCAACGAGCCTCTTGAACCCCATGGGCCTCACACCCTTCTGGAATACAGGCGCCGGACGCTCATGCTGCAGCCTATCCGCACTCGTATGCGACGGCGGGAGGGACGCCGTGTTCTCCGGATGCGAGTACCGCCCACTCAGAAGACCATCAGCGACCTTCACCATCTGTAGCAGCTGTTGCCGAGGTTGGCGAGGCCTGTGAGGCCGGGGCCGAAGACGGGCTGCAGCGCCTGTCCGTCCTCGCCGAGGAGGGAGAAGCCGTAGCGGAGGGTTTGTTCGATTTGCTATGGGTACAAACATACCATGAGCGATTGATTGTTTGACTGTGGAGACTATGGTTAGGGACGGACACGCACGACTACGCACGAGCTCGGTCATACTTTTCTATGTCTTGGTTAGGGAGCCGACGTTTATACCGAACGCTGCAAGGTGCGGTTTGAGAGCTTGCTTGGTGTCGTTACACTTGTTGCTATAGCACAGTATCAGTAGATATCTGACCCAGCACATGATGAGTATATCCTGCGGAAGAGAAATGTTCGAGGTCGCCCTCGGCGGCGATAATCCCAAGCTTCACGCAAGCTTCGCGTAGACCTCATTCCCCGTCTGGTCAAAGTGCTCCGGCCGATGTCCATTGCCCCCAGGTACACCACCGAGCTGTTTCAGCCCACATCGGGCGTTGGTGCATGGCGATGGTGGGGGAAGGAAAGCAAGGACGCGTTCAATTGCAAGGTGATTGACGCGTTAAGCACGGCAAAACGTGCCTCGGCATTCTCCGGAATTAAGAGTCCGCATTAAACCCCCGCGGCCCGCCTCCAAATTCGCTATCCTACTCGTTCTTGCTTTCGACATTTTGTGTCAGCAGTGTATGTGACTCCTCACTTCCCTTATGTTTTATGCACCTTGCCATTCTCTTCCTGGTTTGAGTGCCGTACATAGGATAGCCTTCTCTCGTTTTCAATAGTTCTCGTCTTGCGTGCTCATTCTTCGAAATGCCCGCCTGACTCTATCACTCAAATTTATATATTTTTGCCATGCATACCCCACTCGCACTCCTCAGTCGCTCGCCACAAGTCCAGGTATAAGAATAAGAATGATAGATAGCTTGAATAGAAGTACAGACAGAATACACAAAGAGAAAGATACGAGAAGAATGCAGATAGACAGACAACGATGCAGTGTACAACAAACACAACGGACGGAATCCATCCATCCAGTCTATCCTAGCCAGCGACATGGTATGTGGGTATGCCTAAAAGGTATCGCGTGTCTGACTTCCGGGTGTTGAGGATCCTTGTGTTGAGGGTCGTGTACATGGTATTCTCCTGGGTACTTGCTGGATACTGGGGATGGAAGCTGCTGCTCTATTGGTCGTTGCTAATGTGGTGTTGTGGTTTTCGTGTTGGTTCGTCTTCATCGTAATCTACCATCGTCTTTACTCTTCGAAGAGAAGGAAGGGGCGATCACCAGTAGATGCGGCGCTCGATGGTCTTGTAGCGGGTGGGGGTGTACGTGGGCCGGGTGTACACGGTGCGGCGGACACGGGTGACGGTGGGGTACCTGACAGGACGAACGCATGGATCAGTAAGCGTCATCGTACGAACTACACTCCAGGACCCATGGGCACTAGGGATTGTGCTGGGCCAGTGGAGGGAGGGGGAAGAGAAGTTGCACCCACCATGCGTGGTAGAGCTCGGGTGCTCCGTCGAGCTGGACTTCGATCACTTGACGGCCCTAGAAGCATGGGCGGGTCCGGTTAGCCTCGGCGCTGGAATAGAGTGGAGAAAGGGGACGTACAGCGTAGTCGACATGCGACCCAACGACGAGGCCCTCAACGCGGCCCTTGACACCATGGCGGACAGCGACGACATCTCCGGCCTGCAAACACACATTTCTAGTCAGCGCTCGCTCCTTATCTCTCATAGCAGGGGATACGCACAGCAATATACTCAGCGTCCATGGTGGTGGTGGTGGTGGGTTCTTGAGGAGTGGCGGTGGTACCTGCGATTGGGGGCCGGCGTCAGTCAGAATCCAGATTGTCCGGGCATCATAGTCCCGTCCATCAGGGCTCGGCATTGTTCCCCCAGCATTGTTCTGGTGTGCAAAGCTTGGTACTTTGCACACCGTCGAGGACGGGGGACGACGACGACGAGACGACCCCACCCCGGTACGTCTTCGCCCAGCCGCCCCGCACGGCACCCCGGGCCTAAACCCCCGTCGAACAAGCATAGCGAGATACCCGTCTGGACGTACCCTAGCGCCTACTCACCGTTAGAAAAAGTCCTGGTCGCTGTGTCGAACGACGAAGGAAGGAAGAATGCCTGTGAGGAAAAGGGAAGCAAAAGGGCAAGGGTTTATAAGGGCACCGATTAGATGACGGCTGATGGGAAACCCTGCCTCGTGTTCTTGCATCGAGGCCGCCTCGCGACTTTTGTGCGCACGGCTTTACGCCGCCTTCTTCTCTTCCGAGGATTTCTTGTAGTACTTCTACCAGTCTTGCACCCTTCCCGGGGGTATGAGAATGTCATTGCGCTCGATATTATCTTTGGACTCGCACGGAAGACTACCAACTTGAGGATGGAATCTGCAGTCCTCATGAGTAAGATTTCGAAGGGAAGGTGTTAGGGGCATCATCATCATGCAAGGGCCGGAAGTGTCACAGAGCCTTACCAGGACCCCCGTTTATGCCTACAGAGGCCGGAGGCAGACCTTGGACAATTTGTCCGGAAATTTTTCTGGCTCGGGGAGGAAATGTCCGGAAAAGTATCCGAGATTCGGGCCTAATTTTCGATTTTTCCCTAGTGTCTAAAATATTCAGAATTGTTTGGCATTTATCGCATTTTCACCAATTTTTTCCCGCCTTCTAAAAGGCTAAAAATTTCGACAGCTTGGTCGAAATGTCCGGGAAATTTCGCCGGCCATTTTGCCAAAACGCCAAATTTTGTCCGGAATAGGGGGCCGGCATGTTTCCCAAATCCCAAATTTTTGTCCGGATCTGCCTCCGACCTCCCAGGGCATAAACGGGGGTCCTGCCTTACCCCAAATGTCGATCTTGTCTGCTCGGCTCGGAGCACCTGGGATCCCGTTCCACCAGGGAGCACCTCATCCAAGGCAACGTAAACTATATAGAAGAATAAGCAGAAAATAGCATCCTCTGCAGAGAAAGGATGTAGAGCAACGAGGAGAATAAGAAGGAATCAAGGATACGGTCCAGGCGTTATGTATGACATCGTCGGGCATGGTGGACCTCGGTGAATAGGGGCGGTGTTTGTAAGAACGCACCCTGGATTGTTTCTCCACTTTCTTGCACGGTGAGAGTCACAATTAGGGCATTCCAGTGATGCGAATTGCACTGGACTCTGACCACAGGAGGCCAGTGAATGTGTATGATAATGTAGGCAGAGAGAAAACTTCAAGACGACCGCCTGGTTGCCCGGATAGGTTCGGAACATGCAGCAGATCAATGGACTCGACGACAGTCACGACACAAGCTTACTCTCTTATTTTCGCCTCAAATGAGCCTTGAAGGCCCATCATAGTGGCCACGCATGTCCAAGTCCACAATTAGCGCCCAAAGCCGCAAGTCGACCCCCTTCGGAACCCACCTCCAAAGATTCAGGCCAGACACTCTGTCATCCTTAAAGCGCATAGCCCTGATAAAACGGATAAACAGCAGGCAAGCCCCCAAGAAAAGTAGCCCGCCACAGGTCTCGAGACCGTCGACCTACTTGCATGCAATGGGGTTTACCGTTTTCAGCAAGAGTTTCCAGGAGGGGGTTCGGAAAGTCACCCGGTGGCTCAAGAGGTCGTGACGCCCTGGTGCTTAGCCGTAGTGTAGATCCCCTTGTGAATGTCGAGGGGTCGCTGAGAAAGAGCACGCAACGTGTATCCAGAGGTTCGAACGCGGCGGCACCCATTTCTGTTGCACAATTAATCTAGAGACAGCAGGGCAACGAAGACGCCTAGTTAGAACCCCTCAACCAGCACACCAAAAAAAAACAAAGACTCACACATTATCCCTAAACCAAACTCAAACGACACAGAAAGAAGAACGAAAGTACAACCCCCATCCCCATCCCCACCCAACCAAGCCCTCGCCCTACGAAATCAAACACCTCAAAATCGCATCATCCAAGCACGTCCTATTCTTCCTCCTCATCCTCGAAAGCGACTCCATATCCATACACTCATGCCCATAAAACCCACCCCGGTGAAACACATGCCCCCCTCCCCCTCCCCCACTTCCAAGAAGGAATCCACCTCCGAATCCACCTCCTCCAAATGCATGCACCCGCTCAAACGAGCTTTCACCCGCGGACCCAGGCACGTCAAGCACACTCGCCACGCGCAGACGCGCCTCGTCCAGCGCTTCCATTGTGCGGCGCAGGTCTACGAGGACGTCCAGGAGTTGCGGGCGCGTTAGGCTTCCTGTGGCACCCTCGCCTCGTGCGCCGCCTCCAATGTCCATCCCCATCCCCATCTCGAGGCGCATGCCTACAGGTCCGTCCTACGCCGACGGGGCTCGGTGTCAGCACGTTCTTTCTTTGAACTGTGAGGCGGCGCGGGTGTTGCGGGAGGCGTACCATTAGAGTTAGGTAGTCCTCCAGTGCTGCTAGGCGGCGTGAGGCGGACATATGTGCTTTGCGAGAATAAGGGTGTGGTTTCACAAAGGCGAGTTTGGTGTATGCCTTCAGACCGATAGACTGAGTGTGTTTCAAGGTGCGTGTGGCGGCTCCGATCCTCGTCGTCAAAGGCGGGAGCTTGGATACTTCAGAACTTCGCGGTGGCCTTTGTGCGACTGCGAGTATAAAGATACAGAATCTCCCCGGGTAGTAGTAGCAGGTGTAGACAGACCCTCTTGCCTTGCTAAGTACGCTGAGGGCGAGGGGAGACGATGTTGGGGTGGGGGTAAGAGTGAAAGACAAAGACAACAGTGGGCAGCGCGACTCCGACGCTGGAGTCGATAGGAGCTCAGCTCGGCTTTCAAAGCCGCGATCGCGCGCCACGTGGTACGACGCTCTGGGACTTGTAGGTTCCTGTGGGTGCCTGAGATGCGCGTCGTCAAGGTCAAGTCAAGGTCATGGAGGCCCTTAGAGCCTGGAAGCAACTGGGAAGAGTTCTGAGCGGGATAAGGGAGGTTTGGGTCTTAGGTAGAGCAGTATGTGGGCGTAGAGACAGGATGACTAGGTAGACTTTTAGGGGTTTTAAGTCGCATTTTGTGGGGGTTAACGCCAAAGGAAAGCCAATAGAAGTGTCACGGTCGATTGCAAGCATCGAAAATCGAGTCTATGTGTGAGAGTCAGCTCAAGAACATTCAGCAGCGGGATGCAGTCGTGGTGGGCGTCAATTGCAAAGCAACCGTGGGACGAAGGTTGTCATTCAGTTAAAGCGGAGCCCTTCAAGATGTGCTCTTCTGGATAAATCCGACTTGAATGTTGACATGCAATTTACATGATTACTGGAGGCTATCGATTTGCAGAATGAACCCAGGCCGACCTATAAAGGCGCGAGGGACACCTGGTGAGCTCCCAACGCTAACGAACACGATTTCAGACTTAGTCCTGCGCCAAGAGGCCTTGTTGCTCGGCTTGAGAGTGCAGCGACCCGTCCATATATCAGTGTCTCCTCCCAGGACGCTGCTGAGTACGAAGACGTATATGTGGAATTTTAGATTGTTTTGTACGCCGATAAACCCCTCCTTGTCGGAGTCCTGAGGTGAGTATCTCGACTCTTGTTCAGGAACAGACATGATACCTGGACACAGTGGCATGCCGTTGAGGTCATTAGAGTAAGTATTCATGTATGAGCATAATGGATGATGAAATACCAATCTCACCTTGCCAGACGGGCTCCGATGGCATCTTCTGAATATGAAGAATTTTATCCCGATATGCCGTGAATGTCTGGGTGTTATTCAAATCCGGCAGGCCACCCGCTAGGCTCACATGAGCAACTTCGTCCTTTTCCCGGCTCCAACTCAGAGATACGCCTGGGCACCCTTTGAACTGTACCGGTTCTCCTGTCTCTCCGGAGACAGAGACGTAAACGTCCGTTTCCATGTGGTTTGTGATGATGACTTGTCCTGGAGAACCGACAGTGTAGTATATCGCCTCCTCTGGATACGCGTAGGGTCCGATGGCACCAGTCGAGAGGATCTCACGAGATTCTGGTACTATGGCCTCGAGAATGAGGAGCCGACCATCATAATTATCGATGGGGTTGTAGACGAGGCTCATGATAGATCCAAGTATCTTTGGAAGTTCCGCCCTTATCCTCTCATCTTGAGTTACTGAAAGGCTTTGTACAACATCAACCAATGAACTTGGTCAGCGTAGTCGTTGTCCGTGGCAGGTGAATACCTTACGTGTATATATTGTGGTCCACCTCTTGCAAGTTCCAGTAGAAAGGATCTCTTTCGGTCACACATATGTCGCCGTCCTTGCTGAGGTACCTCCCATCATCCATGGATGCCAAAGCGACTCTTCCCAAACCCTCGGGATCTGCATGTATAAGCCACTGCATCCAAGTCAAACAATGTTTCTTTCTCCACGAGATGTGAATGACTGACCTGCTGCGCTCTTCCTCCTGTGAACTTCTGTGGTATTCCACCTGGGTTGGAAAGTATTTCAATGACTACCGGCATAACCGGCAGGTTGCCTCAGCACAAACACACTAAGTCACATACGGTTTTTCTCGGATATCCCAAGAACAGCACCCTCTAGGTTACTGATGAACTGTGGCCCACCTGCGGGATTATGATCATATGAGCAACCTGCGCCATGTACTCTGAGGGCAGTCCTGTTAGAATCTTACAGAATCGACTTGCATCTACCCTACGATTAGGACCTCCAACTGGCCCTGGATCTACTGTAGCTTTGTCTTCCATAGCTAGGATAGATCTGAGTTGGAGTTCTCGAGAAAGATGGAAGGCTGTTAAAGGAAGAGCGTCGCAGAAGATCGATCCGATTGGGAACAACCTTGTTTGTCGCCTGTTTGTAGGTTCTAAATGATGTAGGCCACACATACACAAAGTACTTCCACCACCCGCCACCACACCATTTATCGAACCCTCGAGACAGTATATGGGAGGTAGTGGTTTGGCCAGGGTTGGGGATGGGCTACACTCAACGCCGACTGTATGCGCCGGACCTTGATAAATAGGCGCCCGTCTCATGCAGATTGCCCAGCCTCCTGGACACCATGTTGATATCATCGATCTGGAGCAAATGTTTGGGAGAGAGTGAAAGGTAAGTCACATATTGGCTCAAAATGCTCGCAACATGCACGTGCGCCTCATCGTGCGCCGCAGGTCCACAAGGAGTTCAGGACGTCGAGGAGTTGAGGGCGCGTCCCTGGGATTCGTGTGATCATATGATGGTGGCTATTGGCCCCATGATGCTACTTAGGAGAATCAGAGGCCCGAGTTAGAGTCCCCAATTCCTTTGCAATGGACATTTAGCAGATACGTAACATCGAATAAGAGAAAGATAAGATGTAAGTAGGGTCGCCGTGATGGACTCGAAGTGCGGAGGGGAAGTCATGGTCCAGCGCGCCATGCCACCTAATATGGTGTGTTACGGGCACGGAAGGTGGGAGGCGAAAGCTGAGGGGTATAGAAGCGGAGCGGCAGAGGGTAATCGGACGTGCGAGACCTTGGATGTCGGAGACGTTACAGTGCATACGGAATGGGGGACTCAGTGGAGGTAGACGTGCGGAAAATGAGTATCCCGAATGTCCGGAGGCGTGATTTAGTGTGGGGTATCGATGTGCAGAATAAACCCAGGGCGACCTATAAATGCTCGAGGTACACCCGGCGAGCTCCCAACGCTAACAAACACAACCTCGGGGTTGGTCCTGGACGAAGAGTCCTTGCCTCCCGGCTTCAGCGCAAATTGACGTGTCCATTTTAAATCCTCTGCGCCTTCCCCGAGGACACTGCAGAGTACGGCCACATAGATGTAAAAGGCTAAGTCGTTTTGGACAACGATCTTCCCCTCCATGCCGGGTTCCTGCGGCGAATATTTTGCGGCTTCAACGGGAACTGATTTGATACCTGTCCACACAAAGCGGCGACGAAGTGGTAGAATAAGTCGCCATGTATAATCCCAAAGGTCACGCATGCTCTCACCTTGCCACACGGGCTCTGAGGGCATTTTCTGGATGTGCAGAATTTTACCCCGATACGCCGTGAACACCTGACCAGCTTGTCCATCGAGACTGCCCGCCATGCTCACATGAGCCGCTTCGTCCTTGTCACAGCCCCAAGTCAGGAGGTTTCCTGGGCTCCCCTTCCGCTGTAGCCCACCCCCAGTCTCCCCAGAGATAGTGGCATAAATGTCGGCTTCCATATGGTTCATGACGGTGACTTGCCCTGGAGTGCCAACAGTGTAGTATATCGACTCCTCTGGACAAGCATAGGGTCCGATGGCCCCAGTCGAGAGAATCTCACGAGACTCTGGTGTTGCTTCTAAGATGATGAATCGAACTTTCGTTTCGTCGGGAACCTCTACGGTGACGGTCGCAATGGCTCCAACTGTTGTTGGTAGTTCCAGTCGGCCACCCCTCGTCGCGGCCTGTGATAAGCTTTGCGTATTAGACATGGTCAGCATGGCACGCATGTCATAGTCAGATCCTTACGTGTATATATTGTGGTCGACTTCTGTTAAGTTCCAGTAGTAAGGGACTCTACTCACCCTGCTTAAAGCATGGCCATCATAGCCACGAAGATACTTTCCATCTTCCATGGAAGCCAAAGCGACAGTTCCCAGACCATCAGGGTCTGCATGTATAAGCCACTGGAGCTGAACGTGAGCTATGCCTTTTTCTTTCCGAAAATGATACTGACTTGCTGTGTTTTTTCCCCTGTAAATCTCTGTGATGTCACAGTCAAGCCTCATTGAAAGTGCAACTGATAAGCGACGCCTTGTCACCTCGTGAACACAGAATGTTCACATACCCATTGCATCCCATGTGCCCAAAATAACACCTTCTAAGTTAATGATAAACTGTGGTCCACCTGTGAAGAAGGTATTTAAGCGGTCTGAAATGTGCGCTCGGGCCGTCGGAAGATCTCACAAAATCGACTGGCACCTACCCGACGAGGAGGGCCACCATCCGACGGTCCTGGATCTACCGTGGAGTTATCGTCTGCCATGGAATAGAGCAAAACTTTGAGGATGTCTGTCCGAGGCGGGCTTGAGGATGAGTGTTGGAGGAAGGAGGGTTGCATCGGATGATCTGATTCCCTTTGTCGTTGACTGTTTGTAGGTCCTCATTACGTAGGCTACTTTAACCATGAAATACTGGGCCCTTCTCTATATTTCCTTGATATTTTCTAGCGGGGTATCCATTCATACGTTCCTAGACAATGGTGACCACAATCTTCGCTAACCCGTAGTCTGTACTTCACTTGACTCTGCATAAAGCAGCATAATAAATAAGCGCCCGTGGGCCTCCCTGAAATATCGCCTTTGGCATCAGCAGCCGTCGCGAGCATGGGGAAGAGGATAATTTGGTGGTCATAGAGAAGGCATGTGTACATCCATGGTAGCTATGTTGCGCTGGTAATGTTCAAAACAAACCCAGGTCGCCCCAAATAGGCCTTAGGAACCCCTGGGGAGCTTCCGACGCTCACAAACACCGTCTCCGGATGGGTCCTGTTCCAGTACTCCGTAACGCCAGGCTTCATAGAGTATTGCTCTGTGTTTCCACCCTGCACAGCGCTGAAAACAGAGACGTGTATGTCGAACCTTGTTTTATTCTTAATTCCAATCTTGGTGAGTGTCGTTGGCGAGCTCGTGTATTGCGCGTCGTGAACTGCAACGGATTGAATACCTGAATGTCCATAGTGGGGTGTCAGGGATGAGTCCTATCTGAAATCAAGCTTTATTTCCGCACCTTGCCATACCTGCTGGCTGGGCAGCTTCTGTATGTGGAGGATCATGCCCAAGCGAGCTGCGTGGACCTGGGCGGATTGGCCCCCAATACTCCCCGGTCTGCTTACGTGGGCGCTTTCGTCCTTGTCACGAAGCCAATATTGCTTATTCTCCGGCTCAATAGCCCATTGCCCCGTATTCTCCACCTCAACACCCCATCTCCCCACCCCTACTCCGGAGACTGCAGCGTAGATGCTGGTGCTCAGGTGGTTCATGATGTTGATCTTCCCAGGATCACCGACAGAGTAGTATATATCTTGTTCGGGGTACGCGTAGCACCCAATTGCCCCGGACCGTAGGTTGCTCCGCACCTTCGCTGTGTCGGGAAGAATAAGAATTCGCCCGGATTCGATACTAGAATCGTCGTCATCAAGTACTTTCGACACGCATGATTGGCCGACGTTCGTTGGAATTGTTAGTTTCCTGTGGCTTGCTGGAGCTGTGAGGCTACATCATTATGTCCAGGGCGTCAGGGTTGTTATAACTCATTGGCACATGAGTGTTACATCTCACCTATATACACCATTTCGCACCTCTGTTAGTGTCCAGTAGGAAGGTTTCGTAACTGTCACAGCTGATGTGACGATAGAGGAGGCCAATCCGCGATCAACGAGATATCTTCCATCATGCATTGAAACCACGGCGATTCTCCCAGAACCATTAGGTTCAGCTTGTATAAGCCACTGAGCTCGAGAACATCAACTTAATTTTCCTCCCGTGACGTTGGTATACTGACCTGCTGCTTCCTCTCGCCGGTGAACTTCTTTGAGGTAGTGGCCTTATCTGGTTGGTCTACGCTGCTTTAGAACCTTCTTGGTTCAGAAAAGGCAAGGTTCGAGTCACAATACCCACCTCTTGCTTCGAGAACTGCGCCCTCCAGATTGCTGATAAAATGTGGTCCAGCTGCGAAACAGACTGTGAGCTGACCCATATCTCATGGGACTCTGAATCGAGCCAGCAGACGCACGAAATCGACTTGCTCCCACCTGAACTGGGAAATGGTTCACAGCCGGACCTGTGATTGACTGCATAGCCGGCGTTGCGAGAGACGGGGAGGATTAGATGAGTAGGAGCACCCAGCAAAGTAATCACGATTATCCGATTAGGCGAGGCATGTCTGTGGGTACCGTATTACGTAGCTCACACACGCGGTCCACGGACCATGCCAGTGCCAGTGTGGCGAAGTTTCTCTAACTTTAAATTGTTGTTGAAGCTGGTCACGCTCACAGAAGAAGTATATTTCCCGTCGAACAGAGACGCAACCGAAGTCGACACTGATACCACCCATTGATGCGGTGAAGATGTACCTTCGCCGTAAACTCAGGGGCTCTCTAAATAAGCGCCCGTTGGATTCGCGCGTCGCGCCATTCAGACGCGCTTGTCGGATGCTGACTACACATTAGCCATCCTCATAGCATGGCTTTTCCGTCGTTTCCTCCCGTCGTAAGTCGTAAGCAGGCATCTCATGATATTGCATTCACGCATTCTCGGGCCTGAGCACTCGGAAGCGCCGCCCATTAGACCGTGACTTCCGAATCTAAATACACTTCTAAATCCATGCACCCACTCAAACGAATCAACCCCGGGTCCCGGAGGCATATTAAGCACACTCGCCACGCACAGACACGCCTCGTTCAGCGCCTCCATCGTTCGGCGCAGGTCTACGGCTTAAGGTAGAATAGGCTCCTTCTACTTCTCAACATCGCGCCTCAGGTTCATCTTTCTAATTGCTCTTATCTAGTTCACCTGAAAAAAATTCAAGTCAAAGAGCTGAGAGTTGCTCGGAGAGTAAACTATATACGACTACTGCATGGTATCGATGTGCAGAATAAACCCAGGCCGACCTATATAGGCTCGAGGTGCACCCGGCGAGCTCCCAACGCTCACAAATACAATTTCAGATCTAGTCCTGTACCAAGAATCCTTGCTGTTCGGCTTTATTGCGTACTGGCCCGTGCACCCACCCGTGTCGCCTCCGTGAACACTGCTGAATATGGCGACATATATCTGGAAGGCCAAATCGTTTTGGACACCGATATACCCCTCCTTGCCGGGTTCGTGGGGCGAATATTTCGCGTCTTCAACAGGAATTGACTTGATGCCTGACCAGAACGGCAATGACGTGAAAAGGTTAAATTATTTTTGTAGATAGCGGTAGTATGTGTGGTCTCACCTTGCCATACGGGCTCCGAAGGCATTTTCTGGATGTGAAGAATTTTACCGTGGTACGCCGTAAACACCTGAGCACTTTGCCCATCGAGACTTCCCACCATGCTCACATGAGCACTTTCGTCCTTGTCCCGCTTCCAGCTCCTAGATAAGCCCGGGCCCCATCTAAACTGTGCCACATCCTCGGTGTTCCCCGAGACAGTGGCATAAATGTCGGTGTCCATGTGGTTCATGATGGTGACTTGCCCTGGAGTGTCGACAGTGTAATATATCGCCCCCTCTGGATACGCGTAGGGTCCGATGGCACCGGTCGAGAGGATGCCACAAGACTCTGGTGTAGCCTCTAAAATGATGAACCGAGCTTTTTTTGCGTCACGAACCTCGAAGGTGACTGCCCCAATGGATCCAATCGTTGTCGGTAATTCCAGTCGGCCACCCCTTGTCAGGGCCTCTGACAGGCTTTGCATATTAGGCAAGCTGGTCAGCATGCTATCCAGGACGTCGTTATGGCAATTCCCTCACGTGTATATGTTGTGGTCGACTTCCGTTAAGTTCCAGTAGTAGGGGACTTTGTCCATTGTTAACTTGAAAGGGCTGCTGAGGTACGTCCCGTCTTCCATGGAAGCCAAAGCGACAGTTCCCAGACCATCAGGGTCTGAGTGTATAAGCCACTACAGCTGAAATTGAGCTACGTCTCTTTTCCTCTGATCGCGCTATATAGACTTGCTGTGATTTTCCGCCTGTGAATCTCTGCGACCCGGCCATGCGCAGGGCTCATTGGAGAGTGCAACTGCTGAGCGATGCTTGTGACCTAATGAACACAGATCGCTCACATCCTATTCCACCCCACGTGCCCAAGAGAACACCTTCTAGGTCACTGATAAACTGTGGTCCACCTGTGGAAAATGTCGTTTGAGGAACCTGTAACATGTGCGAAGGCGGTCGGAGGATCTCACAGAATCGACGAGCATCTACCCGACGATTAGGACCCCCAACTGGCCCTGGATCTATCGTAGACTTGTCGTTTGCCATAGAGATGGGAGAAAAATTGTACCGATTTCTGTCCTGGTGTCAATGAGATCTCGAGAGATAGAAGAGGAGTGTTGGAGGAACCTGGAGGAACTTGGGTGGTTGAATCAGATGATCTGATTGCGAATCATCTCGTTTGTCGTTGACTGTTTGTAGTCCCTTCCCAGCCGCGTCCAGCCTGAGGACACATCCATCGGATGCCAGTTCTCGGAGATCTAGACGCAATAATCTCTTCGCCTTCTGGTAAAAATTAGGGGTGCTTCTAAACTACATGTAAAGAAACACGGACAAAATTCCCATTTCATCAGCCTTCACTCAATAAATTGGTATCCCAGCCAAACCTGGATTTCCTTCAGGCCATCGAACGTAGGGTGGTGTTCCTCGAACTCGCTCCCGGGGATTGTAATAGTATAGAGCCCGCCGACACCCATCGCCCACAGTGGCGAGCTCTGCGGTTCATCAAGTGGAGGAGATGAATCGAGGTCAAAGCCGCTCGTCTGAAGTGGGGTGATCGCAGCGGATATGATTTCATACCGAGCCTGCAAGGTAGTCTGCTGCATCGCCCCATTGCTCATCCGTTCGGCGTACACGCCGCCATGCTCCAGCTTGCAAGACACGACGTTTCCTTCGCCTGTCGCCCCTACGAATGCGACGCCAACTGCCTGTATCTTGGTGCGGTACCGCTGCTGAGAAAGGGCCGTCGCCGCGTCGAAGCTGAACGTGAGGGTGAAAGTCGAGCGGAAGGCGTCGAGAACATCGGGATCAGTAAATGAGAGGCGGCGAATATCCTTGAGGAGAGGTCGATTGAAGTACGTTTGGTAGGTTTTCCACATGTCCGTGGGGTTGAGGAGCCGAGCGAACGACGTTTGGTACGATGAGACCAGGAAGTCGATGATGTCTGGGTCGCGAATGTAGTCCGCCTCAAGGTCAGGGTGGACGCGACCAACATCATAGAAGACAGACTGTGTCTGATCCTTGAGAAGGTAGATTTCGATGGAACGCTGAGCGCGGAAAGCAAAGTCGAGGAGGACGTCGACCCTTGAGAATGCCGCCTGAAGGACCTTCAGCCCGGCCTCCCTGATAACCTTCTCGCTGAGTTCATTACGCGCAAGGGAGGCGTCATAGAAAACCTGTAGCTCCCTCTCCGAATCGACCTTCGCGCTAAGCGCCGTGATTGTCATCTGCACCCTCTTCAGTTCCTGCTGCTTCAATAAGTACTCGTACGCCAACTGGGCCCCCTTTTCAAGTAAGTCCATTAACTTGGAATTATCGGGCGTCTTCCCTCCTTTGATCTTGTCGATAACGTCGAGCAGATTGGTGAGTTTCTTCGAAGCGTTCCCGATGTCGTCCACGTCCTTCTTGACCTTGTTGAACTGATCCTTGGCTACCGCGAGTGTCTGGTTCTCTTCGTTGTCGAGGATGGCCTTAGCAAGAGGCGCAGCATTGTTATACACGGTCTTGCTGAAACTGATGACGTCCGGGACAATGACGAGGAGACTGGCTCCCCCAGTCGGCACCGCTGCCATTACCGCGCTGATGGCCTCCGCCAAGTGCCACACATTCCCCACCACATCGCGAAAGCTAAGAGGCTTCTTCTCCATCTCTTCCTTCGCCTTCTTTATCTGCTCGTTCACGGTATTGATCATCTTCTGAAGCTCTCCCAACGCAGTACCTATGTCGTTCGCATTCTGCTTGGATATTTCGATGTCCGCATTGGCCTCGTTAATTCGGATGGAAGACTCGGCCTTCTGAGTTTGGAATATCGCTTGGAAAGCTCGAAGGTTGGATGTTTGGAGTACCATAGTGTTCCCGATGCTGGTGAATGTCGCGACAAGGTTGCCGAGGTTGGTAAGATTCGCGATGTATTCCTTGAAATTAGGGATAACATCAAAGTTACGGGGCAAACCGAGGGGGTTCATATTGTTCCAAATTTGTTCGATGCGGAGGGCGCTGTCGGATCGGGCAGGGTCAAGTCGGAGTGCAGCCTTAAACTCGTCAACCGCCATTCCGATGTACATGTCTCGGTCGGGAACGCCTGGGACGTAGCTGCGAAAGAAAAACTCGCCGACGACGTGTCGATACTTTGCCCATTCGGAAGCAAAAGGCTGAGAAGCAAGCGCCGACCAGAAGGCATCGTAAGAGACGGTCCTTCTTTCTTGGACACCCGGGGAACCATCCACGTTGTCGTCACCAGCCGGGCCAGGGGTACCAGAACGACCACCGTCAATGACTTCCACCTCAGGCTTGATGACCGGGGTGGGGCCTGGCGGTTTCACCCACTCAATCACCCCAGGACCACCAAACACGCCACCGACCCCCCTCACCCCGACTCTTCCACCTGAGACGTCCACAACCGGATCGGTGGTGTAGTTGACACTCGAAAGGGTCACCGTGCCTCCCCTTCCCCCCATTCCACCTTGCCCTCCCTTCCCTCCATTACCACCATTCGGAAGAGTAATGAGGACTGGCGAGCGCCGATCCATACGAACCCTCTCTGCACTACCCTTCCCTCCTGCCCCACCGGCTCCTCCTTTGCCCCCGTCACCGCCTCTGACATTAACGCGCACCCCAGT
Organism: Ephemerocybe angulata; assembly: GCA_013368325.1. Taxonomy (NCBI): domain Eukaryota; kingdom Fungi; phylum Basidiomycota; class Agaricomycetes; order Agaricales; family Psathyrellaceae; genus Ephemerocybe; species Ephemerocybe angulata. The sequence continues at coordinate 44,653 of JAACJK010000123.1, forward strand.
CATAACCTCCGCAACGATTTTGACTGACCCCCCAGCCGTCCCGTCGCTTCCCTTCTCCCCGGGCTTTCCGTCAGACCCATCCCTCTTCCCAGGGGGTTGGACTCCCATAGCGCCATTCCCCCCATTACCCCCCGGAGCCCCGTTTGCCCCTTGATTGAGGAAGGTAGCGCCGTTTGCTGCAGTAAATGTCACTGCGTAGATCTCGAGGTTCCTTCCTTTGAGATCGTAGTCCTCCGTGAGTGTTATCTGCCGTGCGATGAGGCGAAGTGTGTCGTCAGGTTGGAGGCCGGTGACGAAAGGGAGGTTGGTGGTGATGGTGATAACATCCCGCACGATCTGGACGAGCTGAGGCATGGTGTTGGTGGTGGTGAATAGTTGGACGACGAGTGGTCCTGGGCAAGATGGAAGAGACGACGGGCGTACAGAAGGTCCACTCAGGTGAGCTGAGCAGATGGCTTGAATGATTGGGCATGCCTGCTTTTATCCTGGGTTGACGGATTAGGGAAGTCAGGAGAGGCGTAGTGGGACGCCACTGTTCTTTCATATCCATGATTGTTCCTAGAATTCGTTCAAGTCAAAAGAGATGGTGTTATCCTGATCCATTAGATATCACTACTGAGTCCCCAGGGCCTGAATTTCATTCTAGGTTAGTTTTCTCCTCCCCGCAAACGAGTGAGAACGAGCACGTACGTGTCTATGAAGCCTGGGGCTTCCATCATTCCATATAGATATAGACACCTTCGTTGGATAGATATTGACCCCGACCCCATGATGACAACCAGACTCCTGACGCCCCGGACGATTGTGAGGACTCAGGAACGAGCTTGAGGTCGAGTCAAGGTCGAGCCCGGTTCAAAATTCACTGGGCCAGCCATCAAAGATTTTACAGTCCGCTGACCCCAGCGCTCAAAATGCCGGCGGGGCAGTCATTGGGCAGTCAGGGACAGAAAAAGGCCATGGCAGATGTCCTGAAGATGGACAGATAGCTTTCCAAAAGCAAAATTCCATTGCAGCGCTACTAAGCTAAGAGAGGGCTATGAAGGACCGCACCGGACAAAATTATTCTGACTTGATTTGGGTCGAATTCTGGTCTTGATTCAAGCTCAACTCGTTTTTGATCTGTTGTGACAGCTTCACTTCGATTTGATGGCTCTTCGACTTGAACTTGATGGGGCAGAACCCCCTCAACTTCATCTCTTGCCACTGCGCCTGGTATCGACGATTTCTTGCCATTGCCATCCCAATCAACTAAGAGTCAATGCCCATCCTCCTCCGCGCCGCACCATGTCCCGCTTCAACTCGATATAATACAGCACACAGAAGTTCAAACTATATCTATCATTGAGACTTGAAAGGACCACCCGCGCGAGGGGCGTGTGCACAGGACACGGGAGCACGAGGGACTCGTCCATGGCCTCGGACGCGTTACAGCAGTGTACTACAGCACTCCGTCGGACGCGTCAAAGTGCGCGGCGGAACCCGGGGAAACCCAAATGTAGGGGTCGGCGCCGAGCATCGATTTGTCAATATCGGACATGGTGTTCGCATTTTGGGAGTCGGTCAGACGCACCCTCCACGTCTGAATCGCTGATAGTTATTCTGCTAAGCATTCGCAGACCATACTAGCATGAAACAGTTGAAAATCCAACCTATTCATGCATGACAAACACTTCAGAGTGATTCAAGTTGTAAAGATTTAAAAGAACACCTATGTCGTCCCAGTAGAATACGGCAGAGCTCCTGCTAGTGAAAGTGTCAACACCAGTGGCGCACTGCGAGCATGTCCTATTGTGACACCCATGACCTGGGAAAGATCTTGCACCCGCATGTTCTGTCTTTGTAGTAGCACGATAGCCTGCCAGCCGATGATAGAGATTATGAGCTACTCGGCGCTGGCCTTACCCTGGACCCTTACCCAAATTGATAGTGCCACAGTTGATTCCCCGTAGATCCATATATGTGCAGTGTTTGTGGCTAGCCATGGCACGCATGTCCAGCGTAACCTGGCGGGCTAGATCATCCTAGATGCCAGAGAAAAAGACGACCATCTTTCGGCATCACAGGGCATGATTTGCAGAAGCCTCGGCGCTAAATGTGCACCTGGAAAAGCCCTGCAAGCAGCGGGTCGAGCACGACATCCATGCTGCCTGTGGGGGGACAAGTGGTGTGCCCGGTGCCGAGTCGGTGCTTGGGGCGGACGCAGCGGCGCTCTGAAGTCGGGACTCTGGAGTGGCCCGAAGACTCCAGCCTGGACCGTAACAAGGACGTGTACGAGGTGCTCGCGAGAGTGGGCACGTCGCCCAAGAATGTTGAGTTGGAGTCTGTGGTGGTTCAAGAATGTTGTCTGAATCGATGGCCATCAGAGCGACGCCTTCCCATCAAAGCGACAGTCTTCACCATCAAGTTGACTTTCCTCACCATCAAAACGACGTTCTTCCTCCTCCAAGCTGCGGTCTCCCTCGGGCAATTCTGATTCAGGAAGGGTTAAATTTCAGAACGTTATTGTCCGGTGGTGGCCGGCATAGAGGGCGGCCAGGAATAGCCAATAATTGGTGATGTTACTTGCAAATGCCAAGGAGGTACAGGCTCAATTAGATTACGGATTCTCATTGATTTTGGACTAGATCGTGGGTATACAGTGCTACATGCCCTTGGTGTGGACGGTATACTGGTTCTATGAAGATTCTGTTTTATGCTCGACCACCGGCCAGGTGAGTGGGAGCCCGCCTTAGCACCACATCCCAACTTTGGGCGCTTATGACAGGGTGGACATACACAAGCCATGCGTACATACATCTACACCGCTTTTACCGAGATGATGAGTTCTTTTATCCCCCCATCGACCCGTGCAGATATACATACCTTAGTTGGGTGGATATTCACCCGGTGACCGCCTTGACCGAGATGCTGACTCCTTCCATCCCCCCATCGACCTCCGCACTTAGAAGGCGCAGCGTCTTCTCCAGCGTCAAACTTCTTTGGGCCGCTTTTTCTATTTCTCCTCGTCGGGGCGGAGACTCGGGTGAGATGAAGACCTCAATGGAAAGCAACTTCTGGAGGTGCTTTGCAATGACATTTATCATGGTTCGAGCGTCATCAATCTGTCGGGTATGCTGCTCCTTGTGATAGTCGGAAAGGCCTGGAAAGGAGTACTGGGTAGGATAGTTAACTTCGCCATATGGGAAGTGCGTAAGCTTGAGGATGGAAAGAAGTCCCAGGTGGATATAAAGGTGTTGGAGTGAGTTGTTCTTTGGATCGAAGCTTGCAAGTGAAATGGAGATTGGCGAAAATGGGGGTTGTTCCCATGTCCTCCTCTTTGAGAGATCGAAGGTGAGCGAGCTCAAGGATGTGCACGTGTAGAACGAGATGAACTGGTTGTCTGGGTAATCCTGCATATTGGGGTGGGACGACATGACCTCTCTGAGGTGCAGCTCGTGCATGGACGGCCCGATTCTGGTTAAGATTTTGGCAAGGGTTGCGTGGTGCTCTATAAATCTGCAAGCAAAATGAAGGGTGCGAAGAGATGATTTATCGTTGAAGACCACATCTGTGTTAAGAAATAGGTAAGGGAGGAGGCACATGCGGTACGGCTCGTCCTGGAATTTGAACTCGGAAAGGGAGAGTACGGGCCCGTCCGCGTTGATTTCTTCAGGAGTAGACACGGTGGATGAGAGGGTCACGTTCTTGCATGAAAGGGCTTGGAGGTGCGGGGAAGCTTGTCTTAAGAGGTCGGCCAGTGCGGAAATAGAGGGAAAGTCACAGCACATGATGACAAGCGAGCGAAGAGTTGACCTTCTCAGCACTTCTTTGAGGGCAACGACGCAGGGCGGCTGAAATTTCTGAAACTTTATGGTCTCCAGGGGTTGAAAGCTGGGGCCCAGCACGAAATCGCGGACGTTCTGGAGGAGCACCAAAATCTGGACAATGCTGGTCGTCCTCTCCAAAGGTGATCCAACCTGAAACTTCCTGATGTACCCGGCAAGATGAGGGCTAGTTTTCAGCACAGAAGCGAGGTTGCAAGATTTGGCTTTGGTGAAGATACGTATGCATCGGAAGAGCTGGCGCTGGGTGGGGTAGATAAAGGCTTTGGAGACTAGGCCGAGGGATTTGAGGTCGTCATCGGCCGTATGTGACGCGATGACATCGTGGATCTCAACGGGCAACGTAGGCATTGTTGGGACGCGTAGCTGGGATGCCTAGTTCTACTACGGCGCTGCAGGGGAGTGGAGGTCAAGGAAGAAGAGCAGACAAAGAGCCGACGCCACAGCGCCTCACACCGCGTGGAACAGGTCAGTCAGCATGTCTTCGTGAGAACAAAGCCTGCCACCAATAGCTTGGCGGGAAGGAAAGTGAGCGAACTTCGAATACATATCAGGTCTAAAGTCTTTAATTTCGACTCAGATTTGTAGAACGTGATATACACATGCTTTGGTCAAAGGAAGCCAAAATCACCGTCAAGGACCTTGGAGTCATAGGGGACACTGCGCCTGTTCTTGGGAGGGAGTGGAGTATACGATAGAGGAAGCGGCCCTTGCTCAGCATGAGCAGTGGCAATTTTAATAGGGAAGTCAGCGAAAGACTCAGGAACGGGCGGTGCTGAAGCAGCAGAGCCTTTCCTACCATGCCTCACCCTCTTCGTTGTCTGAGGGATGACGCTGACGTCGAGATCATGGGATAGTTTGACGGAGATGGTCACCGCATGCTAAACGCCAAAGGTTAGGTACCAGATAAATTTAAGAGCACCCAAGAGGCTTCGCACTCACCGAAACACGCAAGAACGGAGTTTCACAGGAGGGCAAGTGTCCAATATCGACATGAATCCCTCCTTCCATATAGAAGTGTTTTCCACTGATCTGAGGTGTCCACCAGACAGCGGTTCCGCGTTCATCTTCACGTGTACTTCGCTCGTCGTCTTCTACTAACCCACCCACATAGTCGCAAGTGTGCCTTCCCGTTGGCGTTTGCCGAGGATCTTGTTGATGGTGAACTTGCTGTGTGATCCCCAGCGATATGCACCGCTGTTTTGCGAAATTTGTAGCGAGGGACGTGCTATCGACGCGGTCTTGCTTTTCATACTCGACATGGCGGTTCTTGTAGATCAGGTAGCAAGGAATTGATGTCCCTCGGGTGTATACGGTCGGCTTGGCAATGTATGCCTAAAGCGATGGTCATGAGTAAGACAGCACGAACGACAAGAAATATTCAGATCTTACCGTGCACTCAAGGGTAATCGCGGTGGGGTCGAACCCGTCCTTACTTGACACCCGAAGCTCCATTCGTTGCACCATCTGCCATCCATCAGGGTCATCCTCAGGCCCTGGAAGAGCCAAACCGCTGACATAGGCCAAGGCTCGCAAAGGACAAAGTGGTGGCGGTCGAATAAACGGAATATAGAGAACGGAAGCTGTAGCCCTGGAGAAAAACACATTAGAAATTTATATACGTTCTCTGCGGCATCAACGTACCGATGCTTGACGCTCAAAAGCCCTGCCGTCGTGACCTTCAAAATGACCTCGTAGGCGACGTTGGCGTAGACTCCCCGTTCCGTCACGGTTTGCGGCGTCAAATACGTGTTTTCGCTACTGCTCTGGGTCCTGCTACGTTGCTTCGAACCAGTAACTACGCTCGTAACCTCTATGGGGAACGGGAAGGAGAATTGCCACTCATAGGATCCTTGGAGCTTGCCCGTGCTAGTTGTTTTATTCCAGATCGGATGAACGACTTCAAGGAAGGTGTGAGTGCTGGCAAATTCCGATAGAGAGCTCGTCACCATACTGCCCCGAAGCTGTTCCTTCAACATAAGCATACCCCGAGCACGGACCGTTGCGAAATACACTGACCACAACGGCTATAGATGTGACCGTCCGAGGGCGCTTCAAGTCCAGCATCACGGAGCCTTCTACGTTCTCTCCACCGATATATCGCGGGCGTCGAACTGGAAGGGCAGCGGGGACGGTGCTGAGCAGGCGGAGAGTCGCCCATGGTTGCGGATCGCCGGTTGAACCTGGGTTCTTCTCGATACAGAAATCGAAAGCCTGCCGCGAGTCCCCTTCGCCTGGACGTCCGTGATCGAGAGACGATATATCGAAGTCGCCTGGGTCTAAATAGCTAGGAAGGGTGACATGGGAAAGGGTGGAATAACGAGGAGGGTTCACGCTTTCCATTGAGTGGGGTAGAGACTGCTATGCGGCGATGTGTATATGTTACTGACGGTATTTCAGTTATAAAGCCTCAGGCCTCAGGCCTCAGGCTTCAGGGCGGCGATCCGACCGACGGTGTCAAAGAATGTGTCGCATGAGCAGGGCAGTTGACCGCAATGCACCGATATGGTCTGGACTGCTTAGTACTAACGACAATTCAAATTTGCCAAAAGCCCCAGTGATTTCAGCGAGAGATAGGCGATAGATGATTAGATCGCTGGATATGAACTCACTCAAGTGACCCCATCACAAGGATGTCGAGTCAATGATAGTGCAGTCCAAGCAGCCGCATGTTCTTGCCGCTTGTAAATGAAATTGCGGCGAGGCGGTCAGACGAAGGTTGCCAGGGCCACAGATCCCGAAGTCCCTGATTTTCAAACAGCCCAATTCCATCAGCAGCGCAACGCTAAGTTTGCAAATCCAATATCTAGCTGAAACACTTGGATCGTGCCAATATTAGCAAACGTCAACCAAAGACAATAACGACACATACCCCTTGGATGATCTGAGCCATATGCCGAATGCCACTACATCACGACTCACGAGGTTCATTCAGCGGCTGTATCTAGCGAATCAGAGGGTTTGGAGTAGTTCGTTCAGTATTGAACGAAAACAGTCGAATCCGTTCAGATCTGTATTCTTTTATATTAGCTTGCATCTCTAGGGAGAGTGACCTAACCGAGATGCACTTAGTTTTCCCCCCTTAGGACGAAGAGTTGATCATGGTCATGAGGTCGGCGTCCGATGTCTGCGACGAAAAGTGGCCGAGCAGGGTTTTAAGATAGTGTAAAAGGTCAGCTCTGTGTGAGAAAGATAAACTGCATGCGCATGAGTTTAGTCATATAATAGAAACAGGGTGGCAAACTGAAGAAACGCGATAGAACTGGAGGGTAGATGGGTCAGGAAGTAAGTCAAGGAAGCGAATTTCGCTGGACTGAGAAGGTTGGTCATCGGCCGTGAGAATATGATACCTTATTAGCACGAGCCCATTTCCCTCAGACTCCGAGCCCCTGCCAATTTCCACCTCCTCCTCCTCCTTCCTTTACACTGGTACTTCTCCTGCCCTCTTTAACTGCGGCAGAAACAGGACGACCGGAAGCGTGTATCCAACCCAAACCTAGTCATACCATTCATTGGTGACCACTGGTCGGCAGAGGCAACGTTGATCCAAAGTCCGATAGAGTCAAGAACCCGCAGATTCACGAACAATGTCCACTCCCGGAGTGAAGCAGGATCCCGATGTAGGATCCTCTAGCGCTACACCAGCGCCAACACCGACCCCGGCCCCACCACCGGTGTCGACGGCCCCCAGCATGTCTGTGCAGACATACCCTTCCCCCGCACACGCGCAATGGGCAAACCGTGAGTGTCACAACTACCCCTTCTCTCCCGACCCCAAGACCATGGGGTCCGACCGACCAGCCCCACCCTAGTGGGAAATATAGGGGAGGACGGTAGGACGTGACTCCAACGACGAAAATTAGGCTTTGGAGGCCCCAATACGTCCTTGATACCAAAGGTCTGACTGTTGGTCGGACGGGGGGTCGCAAAATTGGCCCGAACTTTCTGGGTCCGCGGACCAATGGTCGTTCAGACCATGCCAACACTGGCGGAGTCTCTTCAATCTTTGGCTTGGATGAAATCTATTCCAATTGACTGACATTCAACTTTCATAGAACGTTAGTAGAAATCGAAGCTTCTCCATGCACTTGGAAAAACTAAAGGACCGTAGAATCGCAGATGGTCATAGACCCGCAGCTGCAGGCGGTTAAATCATCGATGGTCCCAGTGTACGTCTCATTTATTAACCCCCGGGTGTCTTATATTAAAGGGGAACAGGACCACACCAACGACGAGCACGAACCAGGCGACCATCGCGGCGTACTACCAAGCCGCCGCGTACCAGCACTACCCCCAGCACTACCAATACCACCAATCCTACCTAGCCGCCCAGCAACAGCAGCAACAACAAGCTCAGCAAGCCCAACAGGCGCAGCAGCAGGCACAACAGCAACAAGCCCAGCAGCACCAACAACAGCAGCAACAGGCTGCTGCCGCGCCGATCACACAGAGGGCGACTTTCTCGGTCGCGACGACACCGGCACCCCCCACACCGGTGACCGCAGTGCACACTCCTGCAGTTGCAACGACGGCTCAGACGGCGACGGCGACTGCCAACGCCGCTGCTGCCGCGAACAACAACAGTCTGGACACGAGCGACCTCGCGACGCTCAACGACGCCCTCGGGAGCGCGGGCGTCGATCTTCGAGTAAGTAGACACTATTACACTTCCCTCTCAAATACTAAAAACGTCCCCACAGGCGGAAGAAGAGTCGCTCCAGCGACACGACCTCCACTTCCCCTCGCACCTCCAAACCAACACCTCCATCTACCTCCAAAACCGGCAATACGAAGACCGCAGCCGCAAACAAGCCCCAAAGCCCGCCTTCAACACGCAGACCCTCGGCGCCACGATGCGCACGATCGGCACCGAGTACAAGGTGACGCGCATCCCCGAGGACGCGGTGAACTACATGGCGCTCGCGCTGCGCGCGCGCATGCAGGATCTGGTGACCGCGATGATCGAGGCGGGGCGCTACCGCAAGGAGGCGCAGTTCGACCGGCCCGCGAGCATCTACGAGGGCGACACGCAAATGCCGATGTGGAGTATCGTGGTGAGGAGCGATGTGGCGAAGCAGCTGGCGGTGCTCGAGCGCGTGGAGAGGGAGGATGAGCTGAGGATCCGGAGGGAGCGGAAGGAGCGGCAGGAGATGACGGCGCAGCACACTGCGAACCTCGTCGCGCAGGCGAACGGGGCTGGGATGGTGGGGATCGAGCCTGGCAATGGGAATGGGGGGATGGGACTTGGCGGGATGGATGAGGAGGGTGGTGCACCGAAAAAGAAGAAGAAGAAAGATGGTCCTGGAGTGACGGCGCGCAATTTGAGCGAGGATGTGCGGAAGAAGATGTCGAATGCGGTGGCGACGCAGGCGGCGGGGTTGGGGAAGTACTCGTGGATGACGGCGGGTGCGGGGAGTGCCCCTGCGGTGAAGAAGGCAGCGACGCCTGCGGGGACGGGGGCGGGTGCGGGGGGAAGCTCGTGGGCGAAGCCGTATGTGCCCAAGAAGCCGCAGCCGGAGAAGACGCCGACCGCTGCGACGACACCGACGACGGAGGAGGAGCCCGGGAAGGTTACGGTGACGATGCGCGATGCCGTGTTTGTGCTCGAGAAGGAGAGGGGGCATGGTGGTGGACGTGGGTCGGCGAGGGGGTGGAAGTGATGCTACCGATAGTTCCTACTACTGCTACTACCAACTCTCAAAGACATCTGTATTCTGTACTTTTCTCTCGACTACTTCAATTTGTATATACTATATGCACCGAGGGATGATCCCAACAACATCAGTGGCGATGTCCGTTCATTCAAGTTCCAGTGATAAGCGTCGAGCTCACAGCCGGTGAACACGATCATGTCCAGAGCGTCCATGCCGTTGCCGCAGTCCTTCTTTTCCCCTTACCACCACCACGACCCTGACCGGTAGATGGCCAAACTTGACCTTCTAGCTATGCGAGCAGTACTGTTCTCCCTCGCCATCCTCCTCGCAGCATGCACATGCTTCGTCTCCGCACACAAACACTCCGTAAGCCCCCAACCCCACTAACCTACTCTATCATCACTCACATCACACCCATACCACTCAGGATTCAGAGCAACCCCACCTCCACCGCCGCTCCTCGCCCTCGCACTTCGAGCGCCGAAGCGCCCATATCGCTGCACTATTTGACGCCCTCCCCATCAACCGGCGCGCCTACGACGAATCGCACGCCTACCGCCGTGAAGTGCACGCCGAGCTCGCGTACCGGCGCTCCATTGACGAGGAGGATGACCTGGAGGCGCGCTGGAGGTGGATGTATAGATGCATCAAGTGCGGGGAGAAGTTCTTCTTTTCCAAGAATGTGAGTAAGGATTACTATGCCTGATGATCGGTGGAGGCGCGCTAAGCGCTTCTGGATTTGAATTTTGGGCGCTCGTTGACTGGAACCCTTCTGTGATGTGGAATAGGCGCAGAAACATTGGAAGACGCATAAAATCTCCGCTCCTCAACTCCAGAACCTCGTTGCGGAGAAGACCAAGACGCGGAAGTCGACCGGCGAGTTTGGTTATGGGTCTAGTACGAAAGTTGAATCCAGTGAAGCCGAGGGAGGACGGAGAGCTACCATCTGAACCCTCCGCCGACTTAAAATGCAGTCCTTTGGCAGGCGCTCACCGCTTTATTCCTAGCACACCGTCGTCTACCCTCCAATTGCCGCTATTTTCAAGTTGCCGCCACCGCCACCACCGACCCCTTCTCCCTTCCGTACATCCTCAGCGATCAGGAGCGCGGGGGTACGGAGTCAAATAGCCTAAGTACCTATGACCGTCTTTAGATCTATAAGCTACTCCAGATACATTGCAGATCCATAGGGAAGTAACATAAGACTGGCCACTGGATCACCTAGTCCAAAACGTCAACCTCCTCCTTGTCTGTGATGATATAAGAGAGCAAGAAACGAGAACGGCCCATTAATATTGGGTGACCCAAAAGTACCTCATGTGCCAATCCTCTAGACTCGTGACCAGTGCCGCTCTATGAGGCCGCAGGCGAAACCTCGATAGATGATCCCTCATAGAGGGATCGGTTACAGGTCTACCAATCCTCGGGCTTCCCTCAATTTGGTAGAAGCAGCCCGTGTTCTCACGAACACATGCTGACTGGTTCCACGACAATGAATCTGATGCAGTGTGGCGGCTGCTCTTTGTCTACTCTTCTTCCTTGACCTCCACTCCCCTGCAGCGCCGTAGTAGAACTAGGCATCCCAGCTACGCGTCCCAACAATGCCTACGTTGCCCGTTGAGATCCACGATGTCATCGCGTCACATACGGCCGACGCTGACCTCAAATCCCTCGGCGTAGTCTCCAAAGCCTTTATCTACCCCACCCAGCGCCAGCTCTTCCGATGCATACGTATCTTCACCATAACCAACTCTCGCAAACTCGCATCTGTGCTGAAAATCAGTCCCCATCTTGCCGGGTACATCAGGAAGTTTCAGGTTGGATCAGCTTTGGAGAGGACGACCAGCATTGTCCAGATTTTGGGGCTCCTCCAGAACGTCCGCGATTTCGTGCTGGGCCCCAGCTTTCAACGCCTGGAGACCATAAAGTTTCAGAAATTTCAGCCGCCCTGCGTCGTTGCCCTCAAAGAAGTCCTGAGAAGGTCAACTCTTCGCTCGCTTGTCATCATGTGCTGTGACTTTCCCTCTATTTCCGCACTGGCCGACCTCTTAAGACAAGCTTCCCCGCACCTCCAAACCCTTTCATGCAAGAACGTGACCCTCTCATCCACCGTGTCTACTCCTGAAGAAATCAACGCGGACGCGCCCGTACTCTCCCTTTCCGAGTTCAAATTCCAGGACGAGCCGTACCGCATGTGCCTCCTCCCTTACCTATTTCTTAACACAGATGTGGTCTTCCACGATACATCATCTCTTCAAACCCTTCATTTTGCTTGCAGAGTTATAGAGCACCACGCAACCCTCGCCAAAATCTTAACAAGGATCGGGCCGTCCATGCACGAGCTGCACCTCAGAGAGGTCATGTCGTCCCACCCCAATATGCAGGATTACCCAGACAACCAGTTCATCTCGTTCTACACGTGCACATCCTTGAGCTCGCTCACCTTCGATTTCTCAACGAGGATGACATGGGAACACCCCCCATTTTCGCCAATCTCCATTTCCCTTGCAAGCTTCGACCCAAAGAACAACTCGCTCCAACACCTTTATATCCACCTGGGACTTCTTTCCATCCTCAAGCTTACGCATTTCCCATATGGCGAAGTTAACTATCCTACCCAATACGCCTTTCCAGGCCTTCCCGACTATCACAAGGAGCAGCATACCCGACAGATTGATGACGCTCGAACCATGATAAATGTCATTGCAAAGCACCTCCAGAAGTTGCTTTCCATTGAGTTCTTCATCTCACCCGAGTCTCCGCCCCGACAAGGAGAAATAGAAAAAGCGGCCCAAAGAAGTTTGACGCTGGAGAAGACGCTGCGCCTTCTAACTGCGGAGGTCGATGGGAGGATGGAAGGAGTCAGCATCTCGGTCAAGGCGGTCACCGGGTGAATATCCACCCAACTAAGGTATGTATATCTGTACGGGTCGATGGGGGTATAAAGGAACTCACCATCTCGTTAAAAGCGGTGTAGACGCATGTACGCATGGCTTGGAACCTCCTACTTACTCGTGCAGGCCACTCTGTCATAAGCACCCAAAGTTGCGAGGCGGCGCTAAGGCGGACTCCCACTCACCTGGCCTAGTTTGAACGAGCATAAAACGGGATCTCCATAGTACCGTCTATACCAAGTGCATGTAGCACTGTATGTCTACCCTCGTAGGATGACTTGGAGGCGCGGTGGAGGTGGATGTATAGATGCATCAAGTGCGGGGAGAAGTTCTTCTTTTCTAAGAATGTGAGTGAGGAGTATGCTACCATTATATGCCTGATGATCGGTGGAGTCAAAATTTGAATTTTGTTTGGGCGCTTGTTGACTAGGCGCAGAAACATTGGAAAACGCATAAAATATCCGCGCCTCAACTCCAGAACCTTGTTTGCGGAGAAGACCAAGACGCGGAAGTCGACTGGCGACTTTGCTTATGGGTCTAGTTCGAAAGCTAAACTTAGTGAAGCGGAGGGGGGACGGAGAGCCACCATCTAAACATTCTGTCGTCTCAGGACGGGCGCTTATTGTACAGCTCTATTCCTAACACACCGTCGCCTACATACCCAGTCTGTCTTCTCATGTATTAACCTACAATGTTGACACCATCCACCGTGAAGGATGCGGCCGCTTCGCCCGTGAGAGCCCCTTATTAATATTGTGTTTGCTGGATAAATCTCGTCGATGCAAACCAGCCTTGTTGATGTACTACTTCATGTGAGAGTCGGACTAGAGTAAAAGCAGAGTGTTACGCAAATGATACAGATGTTAAACACGATACGCGACAGTATACGACTGCAAATGGCGGTCCCGTTACAGCAAGAGACTGGAGCGTTCGGGGGATCGTGAACGAAGGAAGTGGAACCACGATGTACCGCTCGTTTTATATGCCCGGTTTGGCACCCCAGCAGTAGGCCGGAAACCATTAATAGGACCACGGCACTATCGCCAGGGCTAGTTACAGGCTCCTGGGATAGATGAATCTTGAGAGCTAATATGGAGGTAGCAGCGAGGATGGTCCACTGCGCGAGCCTAGAGATCGCGTACCGAGCTTCCTCGGCCAGGTATTGAAGCAGCCAGGACGCCCCGGGCACAATTTTGCCGTCCTCTCTGGCAAATCGTTGAGCTTCGTTTCTCCAATACCTGCATACTGGATGGCAAAACCAGTCAGGGCTGCACTATTATAGAAAAGGCTTGATATCAGCTACTAGTAACACATTTCCGTGTGCCAACCGTGTGCTTGAGACAATAGGTTGGCTACTACATAGTACTCACGTCTTGGTGAATAGCTTCTAGCCATAGATAAACAACGCCGGGAATCTCCCTATGATATGCGTGGCCAAGAGTTGCTATACTGTTCGCTTGGGGAACCTCGAAGAGCTTTGGGATCCACCAAGACACGTCGCAGGCAAGGAGGGCCGCCTTGAATGATCCTTCCTGCCAAGGAATCCAATCCCGGCCACGTTCCTGGCCATTATGCAGGGTCAAGGAAAGGAAACAGTGGTTGAAATACCTAGCTTCCTTCTCTGTGAGCGCGCAAGCTGGTTCTTTGGCTACGGAGCCCAGTGCGGCAAGAAGATGGTCAGAATCAACCCTTGCGCTAAGATCTCATTCGAACGCACATTTCAATATTTCAACGGTACGTGCTTTGAGTAGAGCGCTGCTGCTCTTCCTTTCTTGACGATGGGGAGGCCGTTCCGTCGAGGATCTGAAAGAAATTCCTGGAATGTTCGGTGATAAAAGTGGAACTCGGCCTCCAGATCGTCGCGCGGCGGAATGGCTATCAGCGATGCCAGGTTATCGAGGAGGGAGTCTGCCTCCCCTGGGTACGTCGAGAGTAACATTCTCCAAAAAAATGCCGAGCGTGGCAGATACGATGGCTCCCAGTAAAAGTTGTCGACGATGACTACTCCTCCGTAGCTATCCCAAATTGATATCCAGGTCGCTAAGAGCTCCGGGTCATGGCAGCGGCTCATGATAGAAGTGTAAAGCTGGTCTAATGGCGCGAGCGGACTCGGGCCTTTCGTGTCAGCGCACGTGTTGTTCTTAAGGAGTTGTTCCAGGAGGAGGTATGGGTTCCTTGAAGGCCCGTCAACGAAACGGAGGACGGTGGCCGCGTAAATAAACTGCCCAGAGGCAAGTGCTACCAGGAGTTTGATTATCTCTTTGGACGGCCACGAGGCGGGAAGATCAGGATGTCGGAATCGAATCTCGGCGAACTTGGCGGTGAGAAAGAGCTCGATGTCGGTGTCGGGATCGTATTTATTGTCCAAGAATATTTCGCGGTAGGTGTCTGTACCGAGGTCGGAGAAGAAGTGGCGAATGACTGTCTCTGGGCGGCTGAAAACTATAACGCGGAAAGGGCAAGCAGGATCGCTGACCAACTGCTTGAGGACGTTCAATATCTCGGCCTGTGACTCTTCGTTTCTCCTGCGCCTTTGTTCGAGTTCCTCTCCTTCGTTCTTCTGTGTGGCATCCCCTATCGTGGCAGAATGAGGAGGAGAACCTGCCTCGCACTCATCCAGCCCGTCAACAATGATAACCCTGGGGATTGGCTCGGACGACTCAGATTCTGCCAAACGACGGGCGGCCCATTCCCGTAGTGGGCGCAGAATCAGAGTCTCCAGCTGATCCCCCAGCCGCTTCTCGAATATCGCAGGATCTTGTCTAATGGCAAGCTCGACCTCCCGAGACGCGTCCTGGAAGCATTGGAGGCGCATGATCTGATACGCCAGCGTTGCCACGAAATACCGCTTCGACCACCGCCTGATGTCGCCTGAAAAGGACGAGAAGAAGAAAGCACCCGCCATTGAACCTTGGTTGTGGCACGCCTCTGCGATCGACCCAGCAATGGCTGTCTTTCCTGTCCCCGCTGGGCCAGTAACCCACATGATGTCGCTCGTCAGGCCTGCCTCGCTGTTAGCACTGGCACTCGTGCGCGTTGCCCACCCGAGGATGCTGTCCTGGACTGCCACCCTTGTGTCTGGATGGCATTTGGGTACGTCGCATCGGTCGTCAGAGTTGTGCAAGGCACCAGCGGCGATGTGGGGTAGAAGAACTGTATACATTCACATGGATGAGTACTCTCACTCGAGGATGTCATAGAGTGGTATGGACGACGCACGTTGTGATACACCGTCGGTCGGTGGGGCAGATACGCGGAAGTCGTTGTAGTTGCCGTGTACTGTAGGAGCGTGTATGTCTCCAGCTCTGATCTGATTAGCGTTCTCGAAGAGACGGGACATGCGAGAATTGAAGTTGTGAGGGTGTGGTGGAGAGGTTGCAGATGGAAACCTGAAGCAAGTAAGGCCTAGAGGCTAAGTGGTAGGACATGCACAGCAATGGCCCAACGCCTCGAACACGAGGATCCAGGATGAATCGATGACAGGCTGCTGAAGCTTGGCAAATGAGCTCCGACAAACTCCGCAATACATAGCCACAGTAACTGGGCGCTTAATCTCTGAACGAAGTCAGGGCCCGGCCCGGTTTGGACCATGAAACTTGTCAGGTCGACTAGCGGCACAACTGCTCCTACCAGACTTACGCTGAGCGCTATATAACCTGGCACCGAGGACCTTTTCAAACGCAGTTGCAAAGGAGTCAGACTCAGGTCAATTGGCTCCTCAAATAGGAGGCCTCCTGGCCCAGCAGGCATGAAGCGCTCACGCTAGCTCTTGCCATCCCTCCCGTCTTGCTCATTCCAAGCGACCCACCTGCCACCAGCCACATCGAAGATCATCTTCGTCCATTCCAATCCAATCCAGGGCCCATCGGAGCCATGACCCAGGCGCGCGCTCGAACCGTCGGCGCCTATCACCTCAGCACCCACGCACGGACCGTGTGAGCGCCCCACCGAGTCACCTCGCGTCACAGAGCGGCATTCCCACGCCCCGCCCTGGGAGCGCATCGCACGCCACCCGAGGCCCCGACGCGCTGGCTGGAATGATGAATCGTCGACTCGGAGGATGCCCATCTTTCTTCCCTCCCCCCCTCGCTGTCTGTCTCCTCTGCCTTCCTGCGTCAACCAGGTCCATCCTTTCCCTTCCCTCGAGTTACTCCCCTCTGCATCTACGATATCGCAATGGATTGCTTTATGGTTCATTATTCTATGGTACATTGTGTGAGCAACTGCAACGCCAACCAAGCTCGACCGCCCGACGCCCCGAAGCACGCTATATACAAGATAAATCCAAC
Source organism: Ephemerocybe angulata (assembly GCA_013368325.1). NCBI lineage: Eukaryota > Fungi > Basidiomycota > Agaricomycetes > Agaricales > Psathyrellaceae > Ephemerocybe > Ephemerocybe angulata. The sequence continues at coordinate 61,311 of JAACJK010000123.1, forward strand.
GACCGAGCGACATCTATGCCCTATAAGAGGACGTCTATCGTACGCAAGAACGAAATAGAGAGAGAAAGAAGGAACGCCCGAAGGCCGGCTATATACAGCATATGAAAGACGAAGCAAAAGCGAGCCCGAAGTCTGAAGAAGAAGAACGAAACCGAAACAACGTGTGCGTGTGATATGCGAGTGTGATTAGTGAATGAATGGAGTGTCCGACCGACAAGCATGCCAGTACCAAGATGATGTGTGTGCAACGAAACCAAGAGAGAAATCGAAACGAGCGACTGAAGCCAGAGAAAAGAAAGATAAACCGACACGGAAGACACGAACAGCAACAGCAACACGCGGCACCGCCAGAAGCATGGGCATTTAGACAACCAGCACCACCGTTCGACGCCCTTTCTTTTCGATTGCTGAGAGCGCGAAACCTAAATCGATCCACAGAGCAAGGCCGTCTTCAGATTCGCCCGCCCAAACCGTCGCGCCGCCATCCACACCGGCCTCAACACGCCCTGGCGGAACTTGAGATACTGAGCGAGCAAGCGTGCACCATTCCACCGATAGAGCGTCCAGCGAGAGAGGATGGCGATGGCGAAATATATAAACGACGACAGTGAGTTCCCAGTCCAATGCGCTTAAGAGGGAAACAAGACAAACAACGTACCAAGCATGCCATCGCCGACCGACTCTCGCGCCTCCTCCACCGCTGCCTCAAGATGAGCACAGGCAAGAGCCGCTGCCCAGCATGCGCAACGACGACGCCCTCGTCGTCATAATCAACCTCCTCGTCCACCGACTGGACCTCATCGTCGACATCTTCCTCCGCCTCGCCGTTATCGTCGCCGTCGCACACCTGCACAAATCGAATCAGCATCATCCACATGGACATCATGCAGCAGCACGACCGACGGAGGACTCAGACGAACCTGGCTCGTACGGCGACGCGAAGCCGCTTGAAGCTGCCTTCTCAAGAGCACGACGGCCTCGGAGTCGTCGCGGTCGATCTCCGTGGTCTTCGAGTGCGGGTAGCGGAATAACAACTGGGATGGACGACGGCAAGCGGGCCCCAGCAGGCCTCGGGGCGGCGGGTATACTGCTGTCGATGGGACTATGGCCTGTCGTTGTTGCATCATGCCCGATAAAGATAGACTGGTTCCCTTAAATTAATGTGTGTGTGGTGGATGTAATTTTGGAGCTGGCAGGCGTTGAGTGTGTAGTAGTAATCTAGTGGAGTAGGAGGCGACTAGAGAAAGCGTCGCGGAGGAGGTAGAGGAGAGGAGGGGCGAGGAAAGAAGAGAGGGAGGAGGCGAGAGGGAGGAGGTGGAGGTGGACGAACGAAAGAGGAAGTCTCCAAGCCTGCAGCCCAAGCAGGGTTCCGCAGCAAAGGGTAAGTATGGAACCCAGAACGGGGAGCTCTATAAACTCGAATGGTCCCCGTATCACGCGCCCACTGGCACAGACCACGCCTCCGTTATTTCAAACGGGCGAGATCAACCGGGAAAAGAGGGTTGGTCTGCGGAGGCGAGAAGGCGAAACGGGGTGGTAATGAATGAAATGGGAAGTCGGCAGCCAGAATGCTGCAGCTTCGCCAAACAAGTTCTGCAGGGCCAAACATGGCAGCCAATCGAGCGCCGGGCCCGACCTATCAAATCGCCGTCCCAGATCCATGTCATGCCGGTTCCATTGTCGTCGTCGCTACCGTTACAGTCTTCGATGGTGGCTGGAATGGTCAGGGAAATTAACTGGGGCAGGTGGGGGAGGTGAAAGGAGGTGCGGTGCAGTCATTCGAATCGAATCGCGAAAGACACGGGGGTGATGGATCTCAGAAGAATCAAGAAGCATGCCGTACCCGTCACAGACCTATACCATAGCCTTGACAGTGAAGGTGTTCATCTGGGACCAGCCTAGGTATGTGACAGCTCGATAGCTCAATGTATTTCTCCAGTGGCGCATCGCTGATTCTGAACCTTAGCTCCAGGGGTAGGGAGAGACCGTACTCGATTTGGGCAAAACACGACCGGTTCCATCTCAGTCTAACTCGTTCGGTGAACGTCGCTGACACTCCTCCGTAAACTCCAGATATATAGTGGGGTAAACGAAAGTGTACCCAGCTCGTCGCAGGAAACCGACGCGTTCAAACTCGTCGATGCTGCAGGAGGAACACCCAGCCGCCCACTTTGAACCAAGAGTACACCACACCACACCCTTTCGTGGGACTGACAAGCTGGAACGGCCCCGACGTCGAGCGCATCGAATAAACCAGGACATTGGCCCACGAGGACAATGAATCCACGCGTAACCGACTGGCGTACGACGCGGCCGACATTCGGAAAGAGGGAGGGTCCGAATTGTAACGGTGCGTGAGCCAGCTCCCCAAGTTAGTACGCCTTCCAACAGCATGTCCAGGTCGTACACCAGACGCCAGCCATACCCTCCCCACACCCTCTGTCACCATTCTGCGTACCAAGACGTCCCCACAATCCCAACCACCAACGAGCCTAACACACCCGCTGCTGGACAGAACTCGTCCTTGACCACACCCGGACATAGAAAAGGTCCTCCAACCCCACCCCTACGCGGCTAAAGCCGAAGGACTGTCCCACCCCGCTCGTAGAATAACACCACGGGACGACCAGGCCTCGACGGCGTTGGGCTATGTCCAACGTCTCATGATTCGACGACCAGTGAAAGAGGCGAATCATCCTGTCCTGCCCTCTAGAAGAGCGACTCGCACCACACGCACGACTGCACGACGATCGACCGCGTCATTCCGCCCAGACTAGGACCTCGAGAAGCCCCCAAACCAGAGCAGGCTGCTCGCCCACCGCATCGTCGAAGTGGGCGCTCCCATAAAGCGTGCAACTGGCGTCTGTTTAGCTCGCTCCACCGCGTAGCCCTTCCAATCCAATCCAACCAACCACAGGCCAATACACCAAGAAGACCAGGCCTAAACGACCCTGGGCTATGTCCCACGTCTCCAGCATGAACGGCCCATTCCACGTCGTTCACTGGTCCTGGATTCGCCCTTTCCGTTAAACAGTAGTGTTCGCCCACGGACGACAGCGATGATTCATCCAAACTAGGAGCTCGAGAAACTCTGGAACGACGCAGGCTGCTCGCCCAGCGTCCGGTCGACCCCATTGCGCGTGCAACATCGCCTGGCCGACACCCATTGAACCAGTGAAGACGCCGGGGTTCGAGACGGGTCAACGAAGCAAGGATAGTCCGAGAGTGCGTCTGTTCATCTCCTCTACCAGTCCTTGAGCCAACCATCATCCAATAGGTACCCCGTACTCTCCATCCTCGTCAAGCACCCCAGGCTCCCGCAACCCTGCTCCGCAAAGAAACGGGACGGGACAATCAACCGGTCATAACATGCACAACCATGCATCAGCCGTTCCATCCAGAAAACCTTCGTTCACGTTCATTCGAACATCCCCCTTGGCAAGCATAAAAGTTCGAGTTGCATAACATCGCACTCCACGTCCAAGCGCAGCCGCCGCCAGAGAGTTCAAACATCCTTCTCACAAAGCGAACGCGCTCACTCCCGCCGCCGCATCGAACCGCTTTTGGTCCCATCACCGAATCCCGAAGCGCCGCCCACCCAACCATTGGCACGAGGCAGGCAATCAGAATATCATCGAGCATCGAAGTCAGCCCTCGCGAAGCTCGAAGAAACGAACGAAGCCCAGATACAGGAGATTCCTCAGATACGGAGGTTGGTTGGAACCACAGGCCTGGGCGTCGGGCGGTTAATGGCGAAATCACCGACGGAAGTCATAGTGTCAGAGTCTGCGGAGCGTCAGCCGCCCAAGTGTGCTTCCGAGTCGATGGGAAGCTTTCCTTCCTCTTACAGCACTGGCCTTGTCATCTCCTTGCATGGGTGATGACAGTCGAGGTCGCTGAAGGACGAGAAAGCTTGCGAGTGTTAGGGTGGGACGGCGAGAGGATATGGGCCACGAGAAATGACTGCGTTCATTGGACTTCGAAGGGCAAGGAAAGAATCGCGGGGGCATGATGAGCATCAGGGCCAGGTCTGGGCGGAAAGCCAGACGGCTTCAAGTCTCCAGGTCGTCTGCGCAGGAAGCCTTTCTTGGCGATATGAAACCCCAACCCCAAAACCCTAGAAGCTGATAATGACCACCGAGGGGGCGTCCGGTATCACGACGAGGAAATTGACACGACGTGGAGACCCCCAGGTACCAGAAGTCGGTGGATGCTGGCGCAAGATACGTATCTCTACCCGCCCTATAGAAACGGAAGGACGAAGGTATACAAGGATTCCAAGTCAAGAAGCTAGAGAGGATGTCGGCCATGAAAAACAGCAGAGTGTAGGCAAGGTTCTCCTCCCAAAGTGAAACGGACCACTATTGAAGGGATCTCGTGGTGGAAGTGAACGTGCTGGCAGAACGATGCAAGTTCTCCTCAAGGAGAGGCTCGGTATCGGCACCTCGAGCCCATCTCCATCGCCCTAGCTTCATCTAGGCCATGACGAACGAACAAGAGGATTTCTAGGCGTGGTTGCTGCGTACTTCCACGTGGTGCGGGCGGCTCCCTTGAGGCTCGAACTTCGGTGGCTGACGATCCTCTGACTCGGCAGTCGGTGATTCGAAAGGAGAAGAAAGGCGGGGAGAGAGAGAGAGGTTTGCTATTTGTGAGCGAGCGTCTGCCTTTTCAATGGCTCCGTGTCTTGGTTTGTCTTGGTTTCATTTCGGACTGGCCTGGGGGGTGTTTCGTCGGAAAGGTTTCGTCGCACTGTCGCACCGTCATCCTCCACAGGTTTCATGCGTCTTGGGGTCTTGGTCGCTGCTTCGCTCTAGTCTTCAATTGGGTGCTTTAACCTCGGAGGGCCTTCTTCTCCAACTTGCTGTTCAACTGCTCCCTGATAACCGTCTCCCAGCCGCTATTGGAACGTCGGAGCCTGGCCAGTCGCCCTTCGTTTAATGACGAGCGACATCGAGTGAAAAAGAAGACCGCACCCGTTCTATCCACCCACTCCTCTTCCTGACATTCGTTCTATCCTTGCCCTAAACCAAGATAACTTGAATATCTTCCCAGAACCCAGGCCCAATTGCCACCGTCTCATATCCCGCCTCTCCCGCCCTACCGCCTGCCCGACTCCAACACGTCTTCTGACTTGGCGCTTTTTCTGCATACGGCTTCATCGTCGTGGCTATTAACTGGGTGTGTGGTATTGAAAGGCGTTGGCGGCCACTGGGCGCATGGCGGTGATGGAGGACGTTGAGTTTGAAAAGCGGCGGCCCCTTTCTCGAGGGCTCCTGGGACCTGCAGGCTCCGCGTATCAGCCCCATCAACCTCCTCTTGACCTTTTACCACCTTCTACCACCTCGTTCCTACTTTCTTAGCATGGTTTCATGACTGCAATATATTCTTTTGACTCGAGCCAATATTCAGGGATTTCTCGAAGACTTGCGTGCAATATCCGCCTCTCTAACCTTTCAGGCTTTCGGTGACACGACAGACGACGCCAAGACCTCTTATCGACGACTCTCAGAGCTCCTCCTCGTAGTAACGGCAAAGCACTCTCCACCTCCGAAGCTCTCGGACCTTGACCCCAGCCTGAGGGTCGTGACGTGCTCAAGGCTGATTCAATATATTTATCGGTGCCCAGTGGCGAGAACGAGTTCACCTGATACATAAGCTTATCTAGAGCAGCCCTTACCGGGAGACCTTGCTTTCTACGATCACCATGCCTCCCCTTCGCGCCGCCGTTCTCACAGGTTAGTTGTTCGATTCACCTATCGCATTTCTCACCCGAACCAACTAACATAGCGTGTCTCGACAGTAAGCGACACTGCGTCGCGCGACGCCAGCACAGACCGATCTGGGCCTACCATAAAGCAGATCCTCGCAGATAAAGGCATAGTCGTCGGGGAGGACGACCACGCCATCGTCCCCGACGACGTCGACGCCATCCAGCGCGTCATCCGTGCGTGGACGGGGCGTGAGGGCGACGCCAAGATCGACTGGATCATCACCGCGGGAGGGACAGGATTCGGAGTGCGCGATGTCACGCCAGAGGTACAGTACTCCTCCCATCCCCCTTCCAACCCAACCCGGTATCCTGATGCTTTCGACATAGGCGATATCCCCCCTGATATCGCGCCAAGCGTCTGGTCTCGTACATCTGATGCTCGCCGCGTCGCTCAAGCACACGCCCCTGGCTGCGCTCTCGAGGCCCGTGGCGGGGACGATCGGGGCCACGATGATCACGACGCTACCTGGGAGCGCCAAAGCCGTGCAAGAGAACCTCGACGCGCTCTTCGTAGGGGGTGTCATCGATCATGCTGTCGACCTCGTCCGTGGCGGGTCTGGGAAAAGGGTGCACGATTCCTTGCAGTCCAGCAACCCTCGATCTGAGGGAACTTCAGATAGGCATGGACATCATCATCATCATCACCACCATGGGCATGGACACGGACATGGGCATGGGCATCAGGCGCCCCAGCCGAGGTCGAGCGCTGCGTTATCGCATGATCCTAGCGCCCCGCCGTCTGCGCGCCACAGGCAGTCTCCGTATCCGATAATCTCTCTCGAAGAAGCACTGCAGTTCATCGATAGAGAAACCGCTACACTCCCCGTTGAGACTCGAAAGGTAGATAATCCCACTGTAGTCCCCGATCTGCAACTGCGATCTTTAACGATTTGCCCGTAGGTTGACCACACTTTGCGCGGATACATCCTCGCAGAAGATATATATGCTCCCCAAGACGCGCCCTTGACTTCTACAACGAGTGTGGATGGATACGCACTGCGATGTGAGTCTTCACGGGCCTTTACACTCTCGTCTCTTATCTCATGCTCTTGATGCAGCGACCGACCCACCTGGTGTCTACAAAGTTGTTACTTCTTCCACACATAAAATCCCCGAGCCTCTCCCCGAAGGCACCATTTATCGCATCAACACCGGGGGGCCTCTCCCAGCCGGGGCCGACACCGTTATCATGGTCGAAGACACCAAGCTGGTGTCGACGTTCACAGCCGAAGATGCACCTTCCAGCGACTTGGCAGGCGAGGAAAAGGAAGTCGAGACCCTCGCGCGAATCCCACAAGGCGAGAACGTACGGAAGCCTGGGAGCGACGTGCGAAAGGGCGATCTGGTCTTGAAGAAAGGCGAAAGACTGCTGAGTGGAGGAGGCGAGGTGGGATCCTTAGCGTTCGTTGGGCGTACTGAGGTCTCGGTGTACAAGAAGCCTGTGGTTGCAATCCTGAGCACGGGGAACGAGCTTGTAGATCTTCACCAAACTCAAGCGAACTCGGAGGAGCAGAACCATGAGCAGTGGGGTGGAATATACGATACTAATCGGCCCTCCTTGCAAGCCGCACTCGAGGGTCTGGGCTACACCGTCGTCGATCTCGGAATCGTTAAAGACACGTACGTTACATCCCGACATTCGAGTCCCCACACTGTGCTCATGCCGATCCTCGTTTACCTCACGCAGGATCGACGCTCACGTCACCGCGCTCCAGAAAGGCCTGGCTGAAGCCGACCTCATCATAAGCACTGGGGGCACCTCGATGGGCCCCACAGACCTCCTCAAGCCCGTCATCGAGCGCAACCTCAACGGGAAAGTGCACTTTGGCCGCGTCGCCATCAAGCCGGGAAAGCCCACCACCTTCGCTGTAGTTAAGAAGGGCAGCGCGAATGAGGACCGCGACGTACCCATCTTTGCCCTTCCGGGCAACCCGGCGTCCGCGCTTGTGACATTCTACGTCTTCGTCCTGCCTGCCCTCAGGAAGCTTGCGGGGTGGCCGGAGGGACTTAGGGAGCTCCCGAAGGTGAAGGTGCAGGTGCAGAGTTATATGGCGTTTGACCCGCGCACGGAGTTCCATAGGGTGAATGTGAAGGTTAGGGCGACAACGGGAGTGTTGGAGGCGTGGAGCACGGGCGGGCAGAGGTCGAGTCGGGTGGCGAGTTTGAGTGGGGCGAATGGGCTTGTTGTGTTACCGCAGCTGAGTAAGGGGTCGGAGGGGGCAGCTGAGAAGAAGGGATATGAAAAGGGTGAGTGGGCACAGGCGGTTTTGATTGGGGAGTTGGAGGTGGTTTGAGTGGTCATTCTTTCAGGTCTTGAGTTCAGGGTTGGACAAGCAAATATGTCCATGAGAAGAAAAAGGTGTCAAAAGGTGGAACTTAGTATTAAAAAGATGTATAGTAGCGAGATATATACGGGGCGAGTCTAGTATCGATGTCTCTCCCTCGTCTCAGGCGCTTGACGAGCGCTTACATTCAATTCGGCGACTACTCCTTTATCTTCGCCCACAACTTCGCCAAGCCGCGCTCCTCACGCTTTTCCTTGTGCTCGTGCTTGACAGGCACGGTTGGCTTATACTCCCCAGCCTGGAGATTCCTCTCGGCTTCAGGGATCTCCGAAGCGTCTTTGGCTTGGCGACGAGTTATTGTGATCTTCTCCCCGTCCTTTAACCAGCTATACTTGGTCGGCATTTCGAGCTCAGGCTTGGACCTGTACCAGCTATCCTTGCTCGGCGTTTGGACCTTAGGCTTGGGCCTGTACCAGCTTTCTCCGGGGTTGATGTTGAGCTCAGAGTCGACGACCATCTTGCTTGAGGGCTGCTCGGCGTTCAAGGCGGGGATGGGTGGGGCTTGGGACGGGGAAGGCTTTATGGTAGCCTTATCAGTGGAACTACTTGGGGCCTTGTTGGCTTGCGTGGACTTGCGGGGGGAGGTGTAGGTGTTCATGTTGAAGGCGGTTTGGAGAGGACCGGGGCTGAGAAAGCTGGGACGACTCAGGGTGGTTTTGGAATTAGACGTAGCCTGGCCTCGATCTTTTATAGTCGCGAGGATGTGTGGCGGTACTGCAGCATTGATTTGAAGCGCTTTGTTTGGGTTAGCAAAGCCACTATGGAGACGGAGGCGGGAGGGGCGCTTAGTTCCGGGCATTGTTTGCTTTGGCTTTGGGGCGACTGCCGAGTGCTTTGATCTGAGATCAGAGGATTCCAAACCTTCAATTGTTGGCCTTGTCAATGGGGCTTGGTGGTGAGAATCTGGCAAAGGCCATGTCATCCATAACAGTATTCTAAGGTCAATACTGATGGATTGAAACACAAAAGATGGAAGTCAATGAATTAAATGAGACATTTCAGGGCTCATGATCTGCCTGCTTTCCCATCTCCTCCTGTCGTTCAACTTCCTCTTCATCTTTCCCTTGCATCTCTTGCTGTATATTATCTGGAGGTTGACCTTCTTTCTTTCACGTCTGAGCTCAGGGTTTGAGAAGCAAATATGTTCATTCATTATAAGCAAAATGTGTCAAAAGGTGGAACTTAGTATTAAAAAGGTGTATAGTAGTGCGATATATGGGTGAGTCTAGTATTGATGTCTCTCCCTCGTATCAAGCACACGAGCGGTTACATTCAATTCGGCGACTACCCCATTATCATCGCCTACTTCGTCAAGCCGCGTTTCTGAATGATAGGTCGCTCCTCGCGCTTCTCCTCGCCCTCGTGCCTAATGGGTGCGGTTGACTTATACTCCCCAGCCTGGAGAGGCCTGTGCTTCCTCTCGGCTCCAGACCCCGCAGTGAGTTTGGCATGGCGACGAGATATTGTGGTCTGGGGCCTGGCCTGGTACCAGCTTTCTCCGGGGTCGATGTTGACCTCAGAGTCGACGTCCATCTTGTTTGAGGTCTGCGCGACGTTCAAGGCGGAGATGGGTGGGGCTTGGTACGTTGAAGGCTTTACGGTAGCCTTCCTGGTGGGGCTCCTTGGGGCCTTTCTGGCCTGCATTTCGGAATTGCGGGGCGAGGCGTTCATGCTGAAGGCGGCTTAGAGAGGACTGGTACTGAGAAATCTGGGGAGGGTCCTTTTGGAATCAGACGTAGCCTGGCGTCTAGCTTTATAGTCGCGAAGATGCGTGGCAGTACTAGACCATTGTCTTAAGGGGCTGTGTCTGAGACCTGAGATGGGAGGGGTGCTTAGTAATGGTATTCTTTGCGGCTGACATGTGCTTTGATCAGAGGATTCAAAGCTTCGTCTTGGAACCTTAATTGATAGTTAGAATTGCAGTACCGCAAGCCCTGGCTGTTAACTATCCGACCCCTATTGTTTCAGAACAGTGAACACGGGCGCCTAACCTTGTCACGTGAGGATCACTTTCCCAGTTGGGCGCTACTTCGCCTGTTTGGGTTGTTTTGCCAAAGCAAGCCCAAACAAGGTGACGTTCGATGGGCTGGTTGATGGGTCTACTTGCACCAAACTTGGACCTGAACGTTCATCTCCCAGTATCACTTTCTGCATTGCTTACTCCCCACCGTGATCTTGAAGGTGGGCATCGACCTAAGACCTGAGGCGCCGCATACTGATCATTGACAGACGATGACAACTCACCAATTGGACCCCTCTCACACCTTGAACGCACGAACCAGCAATGTCGCCGTGGCAACTTCAGCCCCATTCTCTAACTCTACTCGGATTCTTCTGTCGTCCTCGGGAGGGTCCAACAGTGCTGGCACGTACCAAAAGAAGCTGGCACTCCGATTGCGCGAACTGCAACTCGAGAAGCAGGCCCTTAGGACCGCTCACAACGCCACCACTCAGATCTGCAGCCTCCCCGACGACGTCCTATCACTCATATTCTTGGACCTGGCTTCTATGGAAGCGGAACCCCGTGTTATCAGGCATTGCTTCGCCAAGAAGCAAAGTTGGGTCCCCCAAACCAACATTTGCCGGCGTTGGAGAGAAGTCGCCATTGGGTGTGCAAGCCTTTGGACAAGTCCTCTCTTCCACTGGAAGATGCCAGAATGGGGCCCGATTATGGTTGATCGGTCACAACAAGCACCTCTGACGCTCAAGCTTATACAAAACCCCCTGGGTAGTACTCCCGATCCTACGAGTAGCAAGGCGTTGTCAGCAATTTCTGGCCGTTTGCGCGTGGTCGAAATCCAGAGCAGGAACTTTGCCTCTGCCAAGCTGTCGGTGCTGCTGAGTCACTGCCAGTGGTCGACTGCACCTATGCTTGAAAACCTCACAATTGATAACCTATCTGAGGGGAGCAATCGTGCCAGTGGAGCAGATACGTTCCCCGACAACTTCTTGCTTGGTGGAACACCTTCTTTGAGAAAACTCGAAGTACTATGCTGCTTCGTCGAATGGTCCAAGCTACCTGTTTACAATGTCCCGCAAATGACGCACTTGTCTCTGGCCAATGGCAAGGGAGCGGAAGATCAGTATCGCCCGTCGGTCAAGGCCCTTGCGGACGCCCTGCGTGCGATGCCTCTATTGGAATCCCTGAAGCTCGTCGAATTTATCCCTAGTGGGGAGGAGCCGGCGTATCCGGCTCGTACCACCCTTTTAACTGTCACCTCTCTAACGGTAATGGACTCTGGCAAAAGGATCAAGCACTTCTTCGATACAATCGACATTCCCGACTACGCGTATATCGATGTCCATGACCGCACCGACGCTCGCCCTGAAGAAATCGAGGCGCAATTCCTCAGTATCTTGGCCTCCCTCAAACCTGGACCACTGTCGGATACAAAACCATCGCTCTTGGATGGTATTCAGAAGCTCGACGTAACCTTCGGCGGGGACGGGCTCAAGCACAAGCTTTGGACATTCAAGATGTGGCCTGTGGCCGACGATGATGCGAGTAAACCGGAGACTTTCAAATTCACGTACCAGGACTCCGCCTGGTTCCCTGAAAGGGTTGACAGTATCCGCGTCCTCCAACTGTTCGACTTGGACCCTCTCGAAATCCTCAACTTGACTGGTGGAGAACAAGTGCGCACCGACGCTTGGAGACGAGTATTCGCGCCGCTGCCGAACTTGAAGGAAATCACCTTGGGTAAGGGCACCCACTTTGGACGATTTGCCCGCGCCATGCGACTTGGACAATACGAACCAGCCACCGAATCCGGGGAGCCTACTAAAGGAGCTCAGGCATTCCCATCGCTTTCAAAGCTCAATTTCTCGGAGGTCGATTTGAACATGAAGCGGTCGCTGAAGAAGAAAAAGGCAATCAATCCGTTTATCAAGTTCTGCGACGTCATGAAGGAGCGCTCTCAGACATCCGCCCCAATCATCGAGCTGAGCATGAGGAAATGCAAGAACATCGTCGAAGCTGATAAGCGGGCACTAGAGGCTGCTGGTGCGAGTAGGCTGCGCGTGCAGTGGGACAAGAGAGAAGACGTCACATCGGAATCAGAAACGCTTCGATGGTATTCCGATGTCCTGGCCGAGTCTTCCGACGATGCTGGTCTTCAGATTTAGCGACAGCGTTAGATTAATTAGGCCTATGGCATACTCATTTACACTTTCCGCTATACTTTCTCATCATAGACGACCACAGAATGTCAACTTGTGTGCGGATTCCTCGCTTAACTGTCCATACTCCCCTTGTAGTCTTTCAATATAATGTTGACCCAATCCACCGACCTTCGTGAACAAGGGGCAGAAAACCTGGAATATTGTCGCACACCAAGGACCCACATTTATCTAATTATTCCTATACATAGGTCCTTCGACTGCGCTCCAAGCTCTATACTAGTCCCGCCATTTTCTTTGATTTGATTTGTCCTGGTGACCTTTCAGTGAAGGGGCTCGGTTAGAAGACGCCCGGGGCGATTGACCGATATTCACCCTGGTGTGATATAACCAGAATTGAAGCTCACAGACTCAACGGTCCCTGCATATCCTTCCTGAAATGCTCCATCGACTGGGCCTCGCTACAATATGGGTAGTCGCTCCTGCCATACTACCTGCCAGAGGCATTATATCGGACACTTGGTTGCCTGAATACGCAGAAACACTTTACGACTTTGTCGTCGCAGGTGGTGAGTGGCCATACACCCTAGTGTCATCCCTTCGACCACCAACTTACTCGCTCTAGCCAACGCAGGGGCAGTCGTCGCCAATCGCCTGTCGGAAAATCCTGAGTGGTATGTCTTGCTAATCGAAGCGGGCCCAACGTAAGTTGTCATTCCGTTCTCATGTTCTCTCGGACATGCCCATTCCCGAATTCTTGTCGAAGTCCAGCTTATTTAAGGGTGATCTTCCCACAGACACGAAGGCGTTTTCGACACCAGGGTCCCAGGCCTCCTCGCCAAACTCCAAGGCTCGCGTTACGATTGGAATTACACCACTGTTCCACAGACGGGATTCAACAACCGTTCCATCAAGTTTCCCAGAGGCCATATCTTGGGTGGATGTAGTTCAATTGGTACGCCGTAGGGCTAAATCGTACTCTCCGACAAATTTCTAAACATACGAGTCAGATGGCCTCTTCTACACAAGAGGTTCGTCTTCGGATTACGACAGGTGGGCCGAAGTCACTGGAGACTCGGGGTGGTCTTGGAAGAACATTCTTCCGTACTTCTTGAAGAACGAGAAGTGGACGAAGCCAGCTGATGGCCACGATCCAGTTGGTGAATACGACCCAACGTACCACTCGACGAAAGGAGTCACCTACGTGTCCTCGTACAATTCGCCTCAAGTGATTGACTCCAAGGTTATAGCCGCGAGTCGCGAACTCGGCGGGGAATTCACCTACAATACTGACATCAACGATGGCGAAGAGCTCGGAATCGGTACGTCCCCCTAGTTCTGTCAAACTTTGATTTGAGTTCCCGCTCAATTGATTGCTTGATTAGGGTGGTCTCATTCAACCATTGGCAATGGCGAGCGGAGCAGTGCTGCTACTTCGTACCTAACACCGAAGGTGCTATCGCGGCAGAACCTCCACGTACTCACTGATCACCAAGTTACCCACGTTCTGCGGACCTCCTCACGCGGGGGCATGCCGTCGTACCGGACAATCAGGTTCACTCCCAGAAAGACGCCCGATGGTAAGCATCACCAATTTAGGCGCCCATCATGCAGATCACTGAAGGAGGCGCCCACAGACCCATACGTCGAGATTAACGTAAAGAAAGAGATAATTCTGTCTGCGGGTGTGGTTGGAACGACTCAGATCCTTCTGCAGTCTGGGATTGGTAATGCGACGGAGCTCAGCGAGCTTGGGATCAAGCCTGTGGTTGATCTTCCAAGTGTCGGGAAGAACATGTCGGAGCAAGCCATCTTCTTCTCAACGTACAACTTGGGAATTCCTGGAACTATTGAAGCTGCGTGAGTATATAGACAACTCTCGGTCCCTTGTGTATCTACTTATGAACTTTGACAGGACGCCCGAAATGCAGACAGAGTGGCTAAATGAATGGAATACCACCAAAACTGGCCCATTGACGAGCATCGGCGTCAACCTCATAGGATGGTTGCGTATTCCAGACAACTCTTCAGTCTGGGAGGAGTATCAGGACCCAGCATCGGGAAAGAACACGCCTCACATCGAAATAGGATTCGATGGGGGAAGCTTCCAAACGACTCCACGATCGACAATAGCAAATGCCATCATACCTCTTCAGCCAGAGTCTCGTAAGTATCGCATATGGCCTTCAAGTTCTTCAGCTATTTACTGACCTTATACAGGTGGTTCTATAACGCTTCGCTCATCCGACCCTTTCGACCATCCCAACATCGACTTCGGGTTCTTCAACTCCAAGCTGGACTTGATCACCATCCGAGAAGGCGTACGTCAAATCCACAGACTCTACTCAGCCCCCGCCTTCGCCGAATACAACCTCAGCCTCCCAGAGAGCTTTCCCCCTCTTGATGACGACAACGCACTCGAAGAGTATATCAGAAATAACGCTGACCACGCGGCCCATCCCGTGGGTACTGCGGCAATGAGCCCGAGAGATGCAGACTGGGGTGTTGTTGACCCCGATTTGCTGCTGAAGACGGTTAGCGGGCTGCGGATTGTAGATGCATCGGTCATGGTGAGTCTCGTAGCCCGACTTGAAGAAAGGGAAGCTGATGTTTAGCAGCCGTTCATACCCGCTGGGCACACGCAAGCGCCGGTTTACGCAATCGCTGAGCGAGCAGCAGATATTATCAAGGAGGCATGGGAGTGGTACGGGTGAATCGCTGTAAGAAGGGCATTGAAATCTTTCTCGACTCACAAGTTTGCACCTCGCTCTCATGGCCACCTGACCTGGCTCCGTCCCGCCCGTTGCATACTCCTTCCCATCTAATCCAAAATGCATTGCGTCGCATATGACGCGCACGGCACACCGACCCGTCTTCCAGAGAAGGCGGAATTACAGTAAGCACGCCAGCGAGCCTCAGAAGAGCAGATAAGGAGAGAATATGTTTCATCCACCTCAGCATGCACCGATGAACGAGTAGAGTCGTGACGTACTCACCCACGGTTCGCCACTTCCATCAACCACGAGCCAATCCTCTCGTACAATCCCAGCGCGTACCCAAGCTCTGGTGCAAAGTAGCTCTTTCGATTCCGCAGCGGGGTCTGACGGCCGTCGTGTCCTGTGTGTGAGTAAGGGGGCTAAGTTTAGCGTTCTCCAAGGGTTGTAACGTATTTAAGTGGTGATAGCACGTACGAAAACCTCTGCCACGACGCCGTAAGCGCTCGTAAGAGCGCTTTTCGAGGATTGTATTTCACATCGTTTCCATGGGGCAAGTAAGCGTTCAGAGGTGTCCGATGAATATCTCGAGGCTCGATCCGGTCGTGCCTATCGTGGTGTGCTCGGTTGTCAATGACGCGGGCGCTTGATTGCCGGTTAAACCAAAGCGCCGAAGAGGAGCCTCGGTATAGCCTATCACGCCTCAGCCTTGTGTGGGCTGTGGCTCACGAGGCATTTAAGATGCCGCCGGAAACTGGAGCGCACTGGGTCGGCCAGACGCTTCGTTGGAACCCTTGGACTCTCCAGAGACAGGTGGCTTGTCACACGTGGTTGCGAAGGGACACTTGGGATGTTCACAGCCTCGTCAGTAGATGTTAATAATTATGACACTGAGTCAGCTGAGGGAGCGCCCGTAAGCGCATCCTGAACCAGGAGTTTGGGAGAAGATGGACCCAAGGCGATCGACCCTGTCGTCTAGCGCTTCAGATCGAGAGTTTCGTCACTGTCCCAGTCCTGATTATTTCGCAAGCCATTTTAATCCACAAGATCTCGTCGTTATTTGTGAGCTGCGGGAGACGTTCAGGGAGACTTTGTCTGGCGTAGACTGGACATCTGACTTTGGTCTACGTCACATGAAGGCCGCAACCTGCGAGCTGCACAAACTTGTCCACGTTTCTTCGCACGTAGCGGGGTTTCTTGAGAACCCAAAACATAAGCGTCTAGCGAGGCGGTGCAGAACAAGCCATGGAAATTGGACATACTGAGGCATGGCCTGAGCTCAGGTGGATGGATGGATGTTGTGTCGTAGAGGCCTGCAGGGTCGGGTTACAGCTAACGGCAAATCCCAGCGTAAGCATCAGGTCTGTAGTCGGCTGAAGTCCTGTAGATGCTCGGAGCCGATGGGGAGCCTGTAAGAAGGGCGATTACTAGGGTCTGAGGGATAGTCTGAGAAGCCAGGGCCTTGGAACCATCCCTGGTATGGTGGTGTGCGTAATAATAGCTCCAGATCGGGAGAAAAAGCTCTGTTAACGAGGTCTGGTTTGCGGGTTGCTGCAAAGTCAGACTGTGCATGAGTCAATCGAGACGGTTCAATCCACGAGGCCCTTATGAATAGGCAAATAAAAGACGGTGGTGGAAGATGAGTATCAAATGATGAAATCTTTGGGGATCTTTAGTTCAAACCTCAATGAGACAGAAGGATACACTTCACTTACTGTTCTCTGGGGGCCGCCTAGACTTGGGTAATCAGGGAACCAAGCAATGTAAGATGCCACGCGAGCCACTAAGCCGTGAGCCCGGGAGAAGCCTCGATTATGCAGCAAGAATAGTCTTCTGGCAAAATACTCTGATGCAGGGCGAGCATCACATTAATATCCAGAAGGGAAGATATGTTCGCCGTCGTTCCAGGTCCCAGGATGACTCGAGATCTTGCAGATACAGTACTGGACCAGACATACGCTTTTCATTCAAGATCCCGCTGGACACAACTTACCCAAGCGAATATTGGAAGGGGATGGCAACAAGCGCTTGCTTCGGTCGCCGCCCACAAGTGGCAAACGTGGTTCCAGAACTCAATTGAGTCCCTTCTGTAAAAATGGCTTTGTCAATACGATTTGTGCTGTACCGAGTAGGAAGTCCGCGGACCCATGACACATGGCGTTTGACCACATACCTGGGTATAGAAACTGAAGACACACGATGTCTCCGGCCACCTAGAAGTAAACAAAAAGGGATCCTAAGCTTCGCTGGGCTTGAAATCTTGATCAGCCAAAGCGTTAACCGGCCGCCTAGAGGGTGAGGTGAAGGCGAGAATTTACCTGTCCATTCGGAACCAAGCAGCTGTGTCAGCTTGCAGGATGATTCAGACGACAGGTACTTATTGGTCACCGCCCCACCAGTGGCACAACACCGTTCTGGAGTTCAATTGAGTCCTGGCACGAGATTACTCCGCCAACAGTTTTCAAGGCGTACCAACTGGGCAATCAGGTCGGCCGCCTGACACATGGGCGCTTGAACATCGAGCTGCGAAAGGCAACCAAGCACACATGCCAGTCAGGCTGTACCTCGGCCGCCTAAACGCAGGAGTTAATGAAATGGATTTCGTATCCACCAATGAATTGGGCCTGAACGTGCGCAATGTAACAGATCTTGGAGGAGCTCGAAGCGCAGTCGGCGGCGGCCTAGGAACGAGGCGCACCATGGTCCACGTCCCGTTGATTACTCGATGGATGAGGCTTGTTGAGTACGTAGCCATTCAAGGTTTCGGAATATCCCTGGAGAATGGTCTATGCCTAGAGAACAGGCGTACCAACTGGGCAATCAGGTCGGCCGCCGACATATGGGCGCTTGAACATCGAGCTGCGAAAGGCAACCAAGCACACATGCCAGTCAGGCTGTACCTCGGCCGCCTAAACGCAGGAGTTAATGAAATGAATTTCGGGTCAACCAATGAATTGAGAGCTTTTCCTTGGTCCTGAATACCGTAAGGAATGTTGGAGGAAGTCTAAGCGCAGTTGGCGGCGGCCTAGGAACGAGGCGCACCGTGGTCCACGTCCCGTTGATTACTCTATGGATGAAGCTTATCGAGTATGTGAACGTGTAGTCAGACCAGTTTTCGGAATATCCCTGGAGAATGGTCTATGCCTAGAGGACATATCCTAAGTCCTGGGTCGACGCTCCCATGTCGAATGGCGGCCGACCGTCGTCGAGCGAGAGAATCGCCTGAAGACCGTTCTTGCCAAGTCATCTGACGAATAGCCCCAAGTCCGAGAAGCGCATAGCCAGCGGCCCAATCTTCTTGTTAGATTTGAGAGAAGAAAAGAAATCGCCTGGACGCAATCGAACATGATAGCAAGAAGCAAAGAGATTCACACAACAATGAGAGCGCAACCGCCGCCGGCAGGATACCCAAGCGTGGGAACATCATCCCGAACAAAATATTTCGGCGCGTCTGCAACGTCAAAGCGTCCTCCCCGTCGCCACCATGTCCCAAGCCATCGGAAACGTACGTTCTCGAGCCCGTTAAGCCATTCTTGAGCTCGAACTCATAGAAATGTCAAGACCACACTAGCATATGCCCGCGTATGGCACCACGTCGACGCCTCGGACCGCATTCTCGGAAAACTGGCGGAACGGATCGCGCTGGTGCTTATGGGCAAGCATAAGCCAATATACGACCCCAGCGGTGCGTAGCCTGCTTATATGGCACGGAGGATGCAGTACTGACGGACGTGCTTCAATTGGATTGGAACTCTTGGGCTGTTATTGGGAACTTAGTGGATTGCGGAGACTACGTCGTCGTGACAAACGCCAAGGACATCAAGGTGACGGGGCGGAAGGAGGAGCAGCTGGTGTACCGCAAACACACCATGTTCCCCGGAGGACTGAAAGAGACGCCGTACAAGGTCATGAAGGAGAAGAAGCCCGAAGAGGTGCGCAGCGGTACCCGTTCAACCCGTGGCATACGACTAACCTCCTGCCCCTTTCGCCAACTCTCAAACACCCAATACATCCCGCCTTAACGTCCCTGAAACCACCTCAGATCATCCGCCACGCCGTCTCAGGCATGTTACCCAAAAACAAGCTGCGCGAGCGCCGCCTCGAGCGCCTCAAAGTCTTCTCCGGCCACCGCATGGGCATCGTCGGCGGCAACATCCTCCGCAGCTTCGACGACGGCTCCCTCCCCTCCGACTACGACCCCAAAGTCCCCCAAACCTCCAAGACCCTCAAAGCCCTCGAAGAGCAGCGCCAGAAGCAGGCCGCGGAGGCTGCCTCGTCGTCCCCATAATCCCATCCATCCTATCTCTCCGTTGAACCTGGGCGCTTGTGTTCAACCTATCTATCAAACCTGTCCACTTCCCTTATGTTTTCGGTACTCTGCATTCTAATATCCAACCCACATATCTAACATTCACATGGCATGGCGTTCCAGACTCATGTAATTCGTTCGTTCGTTCGTTCGTAAGATTACCGACCCCGAGGCTTCCGACGGAAGGCCGGGACTTTCTCTTCAGTGGTTCAGGAGGGTCATGCGCCCGGATTGGACTCTGCGTTACGCAACCACGGTCTGGTCGGGACGAAGACTGACGAAGAGGGCTTGCGCCGGAGGCTTTGGAATGGATAGGGTCAGAAGCAAACGAGTCGTTTGGGATTAGGCTACCGGTTGCTAGCTGTTTTCAGTGGGTTTGCGCTCTCCGAGGTGGGTCCCAGTGAGAGTAATACACCATGTACGGCTGTTGCTTCCCTTGTTCTTCACACCGACTACGCAAAGAACGTACATATGTATCCTCTACCCCAGAGCTCTCCATTTCGGGTGTAACAACCAACATCGCAGCCAAAACCACCGCAGGCGTTGAACGAAAGCCTATCAGCGCACCAAACGACCGCGTGAACATGCATCGACATAGCAAGCACACATCCACCGTAAGCTGACCCTCGTCTCGGGCCCGAGATTCCAAAAGCTCTTCTCTCTTTCCTTCACTTGAGTCCTGTTTAATCAAACCCACCTGACCTCAAATCTCATCTCAACCCCACAGAGTAGGGGCATGTAACGGCTGAAAGAATAGCAAGCAAATAAGCAGGCCCAAACACCCATTTTGAATTTGTATATGCATTCATATCCTCGCCCTCTTCCCCTGCGCACTAATACGCGCCTGCGCAATACACACACCCAGCGCATCACAGCTCGCACTCCCAAGCCCAAACTGCGAGACGGCGATAAGCAGGCCCGAAGCCTCGTCGAGCAGCACCGAGATCGTAGTCTCGAGCAGCGGTTCTTCGAATGCGGTGGGGTCTGCGAGGACTTGGTTTCTGTGATCGCACATAGGTCGTTTTCATTGGAATAAGATGGGGCCGGCGGATGCGAGTGTGAGGACGAGGATGAGGGGGAAAGCGGATGTGTATTGGAATAGAATGAGATTGTGGAAAGTGAGAAATGGATGGATGGAGGACGTACGAATCGAAGATCCCGAATGACGCGGAGACAGGGATTCGTCCGAGCTCGAGCGGGCGACGCGCCTCTTTCCTCGAACACGTCGTCCTGCGCGTCGTCTCGTCGTACGTCGCCACCGGCAGGGTTGCTAATCGGATGCGTCAGCTTCCACGCCCCGGTATCAAGCAAGGATAGATGGATAGACATACTGTTTTTAAGCGCAGCGACCATCGCAAGCAACGTCGCATCGAACGCGTTCCCATCATAGTTTATACACGTCGCGTCCACATAGAGCACCCAGACCGCCTTGCCCGGGTGTATACACAGCGATTCCAGCGGTAGCACGCCTGATCTACAGCGCCAAACCATACCCCAAGATGAAGGAAAGAAGGTCAGTCAGTCAGTCTGATGTCGTCCTCTTGTGGGTATGTTGTGTTGGGACGTACGAAGTAAGAGCCTCGGTCAGCCTGTCCGAGAGCACCTGTGCGTCCTCTGAAGGAGGCCCGGGCTTGAACCGCGGGCTGCACATCGCTGGGAGATCCAGATTCGGGACTATTCAGGTGTTAGCACTTCTCTTTTCTCCTGGCAAAGTACAAGGGCAAGACAATTTTGAAGGAGAAGGAGAAGGGGAGGGGGGAGGGGAATGAGCAGTGCGGAGAGTGGAAGTGGAAGGCAGGTTGGAGAAGGCTGGGAGTACAAGGTGAGGCAAGGCGAGGCAGGCAGAGAGAAGATGAAGGTGAGGCTCGATCGCGAAGCTTAAGCTCCCAACCCTTCGCATCGTTATCCAACCTCCCTCGGTCACGACGCATCCCCGAACCCCGAAGCACAAAGGGGCAGAAAGAGGGAGGTAGGGAGGTAGGGAGGAAGGGAGGAAGGGAGGAAGGCGTAAGGGAGAAAGCGATAGAGAGAACGAGAGAATCTAGAAGAAGAAAACGCACCCAAGAACCCCCGCACCCCAGCATCGAGCTCAGGCTCCGCAATCTCAGCTTTGACCCCACACACCACCGTCGTATTCCCAAGACGCACAAGCGCCGAGCCGTCCGCCGTCGATATCGAGCCTACAACGCCATAAGTAAACTACATCAGCATCTCTTCCGATGAGCCACAAAAAGAGTAGAGAACGCGAAGGGGAAGGCGAAGTGGACGTAGAACCGAACCGCACCTGTGTTCACAGAAACCTCTCTCCACGCGTCTAAAGCCCGTCCGTCCGGTCTGAATCCCTCAGCGAGAAAGCGTTCCAGGTACGCTCTTGGGTGCAGACGTTGGAAGATGGACGCCTGGAGCGCTTCTTGCTCCTCCTTCGAGCCTCCCGGGGTCGCTGCTTCTGTTACTGCTGTTGTCGACATCGTCCCTTCGTTCGTTCTTCTTCAATAAGAGTATTCAGTGCGTTTGTTGGCTTTACGGTTGTTGGATATGGAGATGGACGACGCGTTGGAGGAGAAGGGACGTTGGACTTAATGAGCGCTCGAACTCAAGTCGCGAAAAGATGATTGGTGCGAGCAGCATCAGACCGCGGGACCTATTGCAATGATCAAAGCTCGTAATCTAATCAGCCGTGTAGATCTTATCAGCCTCCCCTCCTCGACTTCTCAAAGTTGGAGGCGCAAAGGGACAGAAAAAACGAGAATCGAGATAATATTCATACATTTTGCTTTCCAAACTAAACTACGAAAAGAAGCCCCAACCCACCCAAACGCCCAAAAGCCCCAAATCCACCCCACCCCGCCCTTCCAAGGACCAAAAACCGCTCTTGTGCGCCCTCCCAGCACCCTCCTACGCCGGTACCCTACGCCGGCACAACCCCCTTCAACACCGCCAACTCCGCATTAATAATACTACTCGTCGCCGCCCCAATCGACACATTATTCGAAAGCACCACAAACTTAATATCCAACACCGGGCACTGCCGCACCCTCCCCACACTCACCCCCGCCCCGTCCTGATACCCCCTATCCAGCCGCGGCTGCGGCCTGTCCGGCTCCTCATGCACCGTAATCGTATACCTCGGCGCACTGGGACACCCCAGCGCCTTCGCATCGGGGGTGAACGCTGCGAGGGCTTCCCGGACTTGCTGTGGGGAAGGCGGGGGGCGCCGCGCGAAGCGCACGGAGACGCACTCGGTGTGGCCGTCGATGACGGGGACGCGGTTGCACGCTGCGCTGACGCGGAGGGGGTGCCTTGCGTGCATGTCGAAGGCCTTCAGGCCGCCGCCGCCCTCGGTCTCGGTCTCGGTTAAGCCGCCGAGGATCTTGAGCGTCTCCCACTCGATCTTCTCCTCCTCGCCGCCGATGTGCGGCACGATGTTGTCCAGGATGTCGAGGCTGCTGACACCCGGGTACCCCGCGCCGCTGATGGCCTGCATCGTCGTCACCAGCAAGAGTTCAAGAGGACCAAAAGCGCGCTCGAGCGCGGCGAGCGGGATGACGATGCCCGTCGTGCTGCAGTTGGCGTTGGTCACGATGAAGCCTTTGTGCAGAGGGGGCGAGTGCAGGGCTTGCTGCTGCGGGATGATGGCGAGGTGCCCCGGGTTGACGAAGGGCACGATCAGCGGCACGTTCGGGTCGCGCCTGTAGTTCTTCGCGTTCGAGAACACTGCGAGCTCGGCGGCGCGGAACGCCGTTTCTGTCATCACACGACAACAACAACAACAACAATAGCCTTAAGCACAGTCCCCACACACACATGTAGCATGGAGAGAGATGAGGGAAACTCACCGATGTCCCCAGCAGCGTCCGCATCGAGCCCCGAAAACACGATAGCGCAATCAGCAAAGTGCTCCGCCTTGCACTCCTGCACCACCATGCCCTTCACCCCCGCGGGCATCGCCGTCGCCTGCTTCCAACTACACGCCTCCCTATACGTCTTCCCCGCGCTCCGGGGCGACGCCCCCAGCTTGTGTATCACGAACCACGGATGCGCCGATAACAAGGTCACAAAGCGCTGCCCGACGGTGCCCGTCGCACCGAGCACGCCGACGTTGATTTGTCGTCCTTCCTCCATGGTGGTTCTGGGGTACTTGGTTAGCAGGGTTGCGGCGCGCGAGGGGGAGGAGGTGCTGCCATTCGCGCTTGCGGGTCGCTTTGACAGCATTTAAAGAGGGACGGACGAACCAGGTTCTGGCACTAGTTTCTTTTTGGGTTGAGGATAGATCTACTCAGGGGGAACTCAAAATAGGCGCGACACGTGATCTTATCGCTAATTGGCGGCTGTGTTGCCCTCAGAAGAAGAGAGTGGGGAGAGAGGGGATTGGAGGGGGGAGAGTGCGAGGAAGATGCGAAGATGTTATTTTTGAATGGGATTTTATATAGGTATGGTGGTCCGAACGCGATTCCGAGTCATCTTCGCGACGGCGTGTATGGCGAATGCTTAGAAATTTAAGCGGCGCCACCCCTATTGCTTGAGGGTCTTCGAGGAGAAAAAAGAACGTCTTTCTTCATGCCATTACAGCACATAGGCAGGCTCATGTCTCTAATCTCATTTTTCTCGTCTTCGTACATCTCACCTCTTAACTGAACCCCCTCGTCCCCCAGGTTGGAGGCAGAAACGTAGTCCGAAGAAATCCAACGTCGGACTTTATCTCCGCCCAATAACATCACGTGGATTACGTACGCAACCAGCCAAGCGCTCGTCATCGACGCCGCCAGCGCCGAACCTCCAACATCGAACGTCGAACATCGCACTCACAACCATGTCCACCGCCGAACAACAAGCCCAACAACGCATCTACCCCCAAAACGTCCTCGCCAACGCCTCCCTCCTCAACGTCAAATTCCTCTCCTCCTGCTTCGCAGGCGCAGCCGCGGGTATCCTAGGGCTCGAGAAATGGAGCGGGGCCATCCTGTTTGTGCTGTCGACGCTCTTGACGTCGGCGTGCATCTTCTTTGTGAATTGTAAGGGACGCCCGGGGAAGTATGTACATGGGGGGCTGGTGGAGCTTGTGAATCCTGGACAGGATAATGCGTTTACTTTCGTCCTTGTGTGGACCCTATTCTATGGTCAGTCAGTCAATTTCATAACCCCCCCTTTCATTCATTTACTTAAATGTGGTATTCTTATTCTGCGGGACGTTTTATTCATTTATCTGCGTGATTACTTCTACAGCGATTGTCCATGGTACGTCTGCGATCCCACCGCTTCTCATTCATTATCCGGGAAAATCACCTAAATCCGTCTCGCGTCTCTGCAGTCTACGATTAATCCGTTTTGCATATCATTATCGACCATCTGCGCTCCGAGTGTCCGACGCCCGATTAGATTGATACATACCCACCAACCGACCGACCGACCGACCAACCGACAGCCACGGATTGCAAATCTTAAGCGGCCTTTCTTTCCTGCGTACCCTTCCAGCCGAGTTCATACCTTTCCATGCCTTCCGGGTCGAGGGTCGAGGGCAAGGGCAAAGACAAGGCAAGGCACGACCGACCGACCGTCGGGCGTCTGTCTGGACTCCGTTGCCACCAAAATACACATATACCCACCCATGCTTCGAGGAACGCCGAACGCGGCTGGCTCATCGGATTACCCCCCCCACTGGATTGGCGCCCGGGCTTCGCTTGTACGTGTAGCAACGAACTGTCCGTCAGGACCTAGACCGATTAATATCATCACCTGCGAGCTAGCTGCTAGCTACTACAGTTACAAGTTGTGTGTGGGCAGTTCATTCTCCCGGGGCCCCAAGAAGTCGAGTCTGCCGAATGAACGCTCGATGTCCCTCCCTTCAAGTCCGGATCAATAATAGTGGACCTAGTTCTCGACGGTCGTGAAGAGAACGTGAAGAGGTCGAAAGAAAGAAAGAAAGGGATAGAGAGCGAGCGATCGAGCGAGCGACCTAGACCAAGAACAGACCAAGAACAGACGCCTCAGAACAGAACAGAACAGACACAGAGCTCGACGGTGACCGGTCCAATCCAATCCAATCCAATCCGCATACGCATACCCGGGTCCCATTCTAAAACCATCCCCCAGCTTCCAAGTAAGTGACTACATACGAGCCCTTCTCATCCTCGCCACGCGACGAGAACCCACTCAGATCTAAGGTTCACACCCAAGCACGCTCGAAACCGACTTCTTCTTCCGAGTCTTCGAGCCGTCCCACTCATACGTACCCCATCGCACAGAAGAGACAGACCCAACTACACAGAGACTTCCACCGCGGTAGGATTGGGCTGGAATGTGCGATCCCATGGCGGACATCAGTTTAGATGTGATCGCTGATGGGATTCTTCTGGGTACGAGGATTCCATGGGGGTCCATTGGGGATTCCAGCAAAAATGGTGCGTGCTGTGGACCTCGAATGGAGGGCACAGTCGCAAATGCTCTGACAACCATGGTTCCAGCCGCAAATATCTATCAGTTACATGGAACCGCCGCCTCCACGACGAAAGCTGCCATATCGTCCATCTTGGTTCCATGGCCCCTTCCATCTTCGGTGAAATCTGCAATGCAACCTGAGTTTCCAGAGGAATGCCATCCATGATTCCATCTAGTCTGACCTCCACCATGCAATTGCGCGCTCCAGCCCAATCTTGCCGCGGTGTTCCCCCGCCCCAGTCCAACAGGTCCAACCCGGCCGGCCTCCTGGGACCCTCCTTCCCCTTCCGCTCCCTTCCTTCCCTCATCGCTCAAGAAGACTGAACCCGATCTCGATCTCCACGATCTCATCTGCCATCCCACGTGGAAAAGAGCCCGACACGTGGCATGGCATGGCGAAGTTCCGCGATTGAAGTGGCTGTGATCTGCAGCTGCACCCGGAGTCGGAGGGCGCCCCCATCGAGCGAGCGAGATCTATCTATCTACTTACGATTGAATCATCTCTCCGGGCAAGTAAGCTACTCGTAAGCAAGCAAGCAAGCTTCATCTGCACCTTCCATATGCACCTAAATCTCATTTCGCCTGGGAGAGCTGGTGATCCTATCGCCTCGACTCGCTCGTTCTTTCTTATAAAGGGAGCTGTGGGTTCTCGCGCTGCTGTTTTAAATTCTTCCGCTTCAGGTTCGCAGGCTGCTAGCACCTCCTCCTCTGCTCCTTCCTTCGCCTACCTACTCTCCTCCTTCCTTTCCTTCGCTTCCTCTCGACCGACCGACCGACCGAGACCGACTCTAGCTAGCGTTGAACTGCGAACGCGATGGCCAGCTCCTCGTCCTCGACTGTCCCGAGCAAGGTCGTGCTGCTGCACTACGGCGACGATCCCTTCAACCACAAGTTCGTCGACCTCCAGGGTGCCGATGCTTTTACCATGTACGCAACCCACCCACCCTCTCCCTCTAAGTACACACCTCTCATCCCCTCCCACAGAACAAAGGTACACATCAATCATCCATTGCCCGCGGATTTAAAACAGCACTCGCGCTGGCTGTGGCGCCGGCTAACGCTCATGCACACCGACTGACTGACTGACTGATCAACTCCCGCTGCAGATCCCGAGCGACGACCCCAACAAGATCGTGCGCCTCATGCGCGAAGACACCTGGGCGAAGCAGTACCCCAACGCCGTCATGGGCCCGGACAAGTCCCACTTCTTCTTCGGGGCAGAGGAACGCCCCGGTGTGCTCGAGTACGGGAATAATGGCATCCGGATACCGATGGAGTACCTCCTCCGTGCGGGGAAGAAGGAGGGTAGTAAGTGCGTACTTGCCTTTCTCTTTCTACGTTCTTTATACTCGATGCTAGTGGAGTGTTAACGAGCATGATTGATTCGCAGATCGAGGTATTTCCGGGCTCAGAGCGGGAAGGAGTTCAAGTGGAAGGTTATAAGCACGCACAGGATGGAGGTGAGCCTTCTCCGCCCCTCCCTCCCATACACGCACGTTCTAACTTCCCCCCCTCCTTTCCATCCCTCTCCCCACCAACGCACAGTGCCAAGACCTCAAACACACCACCCTCGCCGTCTGGGAAGTCAGCCCTACCGACGAAGAGAACTTCGGCCGCCTCACCCTACGCCCCGCCGCCCTCCAAATGGTCACCGAGATCCTCAGCACCCTCACCCTCAACCGCATGGCCCAGGCGCTCTGCTGGTAGGCCGGCCGTCCCCATCAGCCCGTCCACCACGCGCCGCCACCCCCATTTCCATTGCCAGGACGGACGCACTCTGTCTGTCTCTGTCGGAGCCTTCGGATAGACACGCACACTACTGGTGATTGACCGACGGACCGTCGGCCCCTACCGTTCCGCATCCGCACCTCTTCTGTCTTCTGAGTCCTCCAGGCTACGTACAGTGTTACACCCCTCCTCCTACTTTCCAAGCGAGCCAAGACGATCTCGAGGGACTCGACCATCAACGTTCACCCGCGCCAACCCACCGTCACCGGTGTTCCAGGCCTCTATACATCCATCCATCCATCCGTCTTTCTATCTACTCTTCCGACCGACCAACCAACCAACCAACCAACAGCGGGCGGTTACACGTCCGACTTCCTTCTCATTCCAGTCCCATACTTTCAACTTCACTCGACGCCCTCCAATCATCCATCCACCCCCTCGCCTCGCCCAACATCCATACTACCCACCACCCCCACCGAATCTGGTCGCTCGACGCTCCAGGCCTCGACAACCGCCCCAAAAACGTCGGCCTCTGTCGGTCGGGCAAGTTCCACCGCCTCCAGGGCATGAGAGCAAGAGCCTCAAAAAAGCCGGATCGTCTGCAGACAGAGAGACAGAGACGGTTTGGCCGGCCCGTGCTGGCGTCTTACTTATGTCGGCGCGACGAGCCCTCTCTTTCTCTCTTTCAGATTGCCGGTCTGGGATATCGAGGGTTGAGAGTTGAGGCGCTGGTGGCGCTGGTGGCTGCTCGGTCCGGTCGCCTGGCATTTTAGGTGTTTGGGTGTTTGATGCGTACCCACCTGGCCGCCACCTTCAGGGTTTGGACTCGAGGACGAGGCTCTCGGTTCTCGGTTCTCGGTTGCTCGCCTGTGGTTCAACTGTGGTTGTCGGGTATTGTCGACGGTCGAGGCGTCGGTCGTTCCGGTTATATATTTCTTCCTTCCATTTCATCCTTCGTTCTTCGTTCTTGTTCTTTTTCGTGTTTTTCTTTGCGCCCTGTTTCGCGACCTCCTCCCCCGTTTTTTTTTACCGCTTACATGCTACTCTACGTTTCGCCACGATTAGTACGACCGTTTCTCTCCCTCTGATGATTTTGTTATCCCGTCTTTATTTCTCGTTCCAAGACTGATTTCCTCCTCCTTCAACATCCTTCTTCTTCTTCTTCAACAACAACAACAACAACAAATGTAGCGTTTGTCCAATGTCCCATGTCCATCTCGTTCGTAGCACTAGCCCAGGACACAGATCCCATCCCACCCGTGTATTTTCTAGTCGTTCGTAGCCAGCCGTGTATCTACCGTGTCTCTCTGTCTCAGTCTGCCTATGTATGAACCCAATCAAAATCAACTCTCGTATCTCATCCCTCCCATCCTCACTCGCTCAGATGAATGAAACGAAATGAAAACCCAATCGCAATAACACCTATGCAAGTACAATGTACCCCGGGCCGGCCCGCGTGCGTGCGTGCCCTCGTGGTCCTAAGCGCTTATCACCCGTAAGGCCAGACCCTAATAACCACAACTTGAAACAGCGGACGGACGTCGGACGATCTCGTACTGAAATTTTCCTAATTTCATATGTATCTGCATAACAGGGTTTGATCCTCTGCGGCTAATTCATTCATTCAGCACTCAGTACTCAGTCATGGTCGACGACATCATCGTCTCGTGGCCAAAAACTCGTTCATTCATTCATTTGCGCGCACCATATCCACTCTCTATTCACAATGATCACCTTTGGGGTGCCGCTGTCCACATCAGCTATCGCCCTGTACCCCTGAACCTTATCTATGGCTACACCAAACTGTAAAACAATAGGGAAGCAGAAAGAGCCTGCTCCCCAATTTGCATCATCGGGCATGGTCGGTCTCCGATCAAAGGTTGAATGATAAGTTTTCTATGCCCTTGCCCTAGGACCTCGGAGATGGAGGGGGTTGTATGAATGCACTATGCACCCCAGATCCCACCAATCTACGCAGAGCATCCTCGACTCTCGCTAAAAAGGCATACTCCATTCAAATGAACTCATTTCATCCTATCTAGCATCATCGTCCCACATATACACTATCGTATACTTGTACACGAGACTTTTCTTTCGCCCGCATTCAACGCGACGCACAACCCCATTCCCCCACTTTTTCACAGACGATCCACTTCCCCACCGGGCACATCTAAGCAAGATCTAGGCGCCCATTACCAAAACCCCATCACCGATAACGAACCTACTCCTCCTCCGCCTTCTTCAGCTCCTCCTGCAGCTCCACAAGCCTATCCCACTCAGGCTCATCCTCAAACGAATCCTTTGTGCGCGCCATGAACGCACGCACAATACTCCTCGCCTGCGGCTTCCACTTGTACTTCCCAAACCCATCCACCCTCGGCCCGAAATTCTGCAACACCCCAACCACATCCTCCACCTCACTAACCGCCTCGCGCCACTTAGCCACATCCTGCTCGCCCCTCTCCATCGTCGCCGCATCGCTGCTCCGATACGCGTCCAGATACGCCTTAAGCGCGTCCTCCCACTTATTCTGCCACTTCATCAAGCGCCCGTAGGCCTTGAACACCCGCGGGGTCGACACGCGCGGCAAGAGTATCCTCTCAAACAAATCCAACACATTCCTGTACAACCCATGCCCCTCATTCGGGCTATTCACATCATACTGGTCCCCGCCCTCCTTCTTCGCCTCCTCGATGTCCAGCGGCGCGCGCGTCACGGCGTCTACCAGGCGCTCGAGGACGTCCTCGTCCACCGCGCTCGCGCCGACCTTCTCCACCGTCTCCTCAACCACACGGCCAAGCGCACGACACGCCTCCGAGAGCTCGCCCACGTCCATGGAGACTACCATGTAGTTGTACCACATCCGCCAGTTCTCGTAGCCGAACTTGAGGCCCTGCTTTAGCGCGCGGTAGGCGCGCAGCTTGTTCGAGAACGGCACGGCGGCGACCGCAATCTTATCATCATCGTCTTCGGTCTGTTGTGGCCACACAAGCGCCGGTGGGTTTAAGGTGTGAGATGCGAGATGCGCCAATGAGGTGGTGTTGATTGAGAGCGAGCAAACAAACGAGGGAGAGCAGGGTAAACAGTCAGCAAAACGGAGGTTCTAATCGGCAACGAGAAGAAGAGCAAGAAATACGTACCTCCGTCTCAGCCCCGGTGTCATCCCCGTCCACGTTTTGCGCCTTCTTCACGGCACCTTCATCCATCCGGAGATACATGCTTGCCAAGTTGCTCCAGCTCTCTCCGTCCTCCTCGTCGATGGCAACGCAGCGGCTGAACGCATTGGCAGCGCCCTCCCAATCCTCCAGTCGCATGCAAGCGCAGCCCAGGATGAACCACGGGCGCGGCATGAGCGGGTTGAGCTTCACAGCGCGCTTCAGGCAGTCAACAGCCTCGGCATACTGGTTGTGGGCGAAGTAGTACCCCCCAAGCGAGCGCATCGCGCGGCCAGATGACTCCTTCGATACCGTCCACGCCTTCTGATACCGCTCGGGCGCTTTTTCAGGCTCGAGGTCGCCCAGGAGGCACCAAAGCTTCGCTTCGCGGGCCACATCGCGCGTGGCCCTGCGGTGGGCATAGGCGTCCTTCCCGCGCGCCAGCACCGACTCGGCTTCCTCCTTCCGGCCCTCCAGCAAGTCCCGCACAATCGCCAGCCCCTTGCCCGCCTGGCTCAGAGACACGTAACACTGCACCACGTCCTCCCACATCTCCAGACGCTCAAAGATCTCCAGCGCAGATTTGATAACGCCCAAACTCATGTATCGCAGCGCGAGCTCGCGCTCCATCTCCCACTTGCTTGGCAGGAGGATGGAATGGAAGTAGACTAGGCGCTCGCGGAGGGTAGAGTCGGCCGTGGGCATTTGGTCGACCAGCGCTTGGAGCTGGAACGCGGAGCGCTCGACTGTTCGCGTCCGCTGCGATTCTAGTCGTGCCCGCAGTAAAAGCGCCATGGTATGGACGGACCAGTTTCGCGGGTGGGTGATTACGCGCGCGACGTACGGAGCCATTTGCTCGTTCGTGAGGCCGTGGGCCGGCATGGTGTTTTTGACGTTAAGGCAGAGCGAAAGGAGAATGGACTGGTCGAGGGGGTGGAGCGCCGGTTGCTTGGATGGGTCGATGTGACTGAGTCGGGACGTGTTTGTGTCCGTTGGCCGCGAAGACGTAAATTCAGTCTGTTCGAGGAGGGTGTCATCGTTCAAAGCGAGCGTTTCGGGCATTTTGGGTTCGGCCGCAGTGCTGACGGACGCTGTATCGTCGAACTGAGAAGCTTGCTCGCCTTCTTCCTTCACGTTGTATTCCTCGTCGTCCTCGAGATGGCTCTCAGCGAGAAGGACCAGCTGACTCTTCTCGTCGACCTGGAACTTTGTGCGCTTGCCTAGAGCGCCGCTGAGTTCGTACTCCATCCCCGTTGCCCTAGCAGCCTTGACAAAGTACTCCAACGCGTTTCTATTCTGGTCGAACAGATGTTGGAGAAGTCCTCGCTCGAGATAGAGACGTCCCAATAGGTTGTGGTCGTCCGAATACAGGGTCTCTAGCGAGTCCAAGGCACCTTCGTAATCGGGCGTGAAGGCCACGGGGTCATCCAAGGTTCGCTGGTGCAGTAATGTCGCACGTAACTTCCACCAAACGGGGGTTTGCAGGTGTGTGAAGGGAACATCCAGAATGAGCTGGGAGAATCGCAGGAACGCAGGGTATTTCGCGAGGTGATAGGCAGGCTCGCCGCCGTACGCCAATTCCGAGATAGCTTTGGCATCAAGAGCTTGTTCTGTGACGGATTCGGGGGCTTCGAGTGGGATAACCTCCAGGGGCGTAACGTTCAGGTCGGGTCCCGTCCAGTTGGCCTGTACGTACGCGTGCAGGCACGCGACGGCGACAAAGAGTCGGTATAGTTCCCCAGTTATTGGGTCTTCGTCGATGTCCTTCGAGAAATCGAAGATCTCCCCCAAGCTTCGGTCGAAATCAGTCGTGGATGGGTTAAAGAGCGCCCGGGCAAACGAGCTGGTCAGGACGGCTCTGAAGTCGCCATCGACCACCTGTTTTGCAACGTCGATAAGAGCGTTTGGGACATCTGATGTTGAGGAATCCCATTTGCCCTGGATGAGAGCCTTTTCGATCTGAGCAGCGGTGGATGAGGTCGACATTTTTGGAGAGTTTGCAATCCGTCGCGGAGGGCTGACTCTCCAAGATTCCCACGCTCATTACATCGATCAAATCGATCACTTTCCAGAAATAGCGCGCGCTTGTCTGCGTCGGCTCTGAATCAGTGTGCGAAACGGCTGCCGTGTTTACAGGTAGATAAGAGAAATATGAGGAAATAAAGGGGTGGGCTACGACAGAGATCATCTGGTAGAATCAGATGCAAGCTAGGTGGGTTTGTACGCTTTCGAGGCTGTGGAGGCTCGGACAATCACCGGCATAAATCAGACCCGCCTCTCGACCAGAAGAAGCAAAAAAATCCCTGGGGGTCTGTCAATTCATCGGCTGGAAAAAGAGATATACAGTTAGACGGTAAGCCCCGTATATCATCTAAGGTCCGATGTACTCTTGCGCAAGGAGCCACCAAGAAGATCTAAGAAGATGCATCTATGAAATTACTGGATGTGGTGGCTAGACGGATATGGCAGTAGTTTCTTGTGTACCTGGGCTTCTCTGATGAACCCTTTCTCGATAGAAGCTTCATAGGTGGCTCAGGATGTCACACGGAGATACCGGACAGCGTGTGTACAAGCTTGTATCTGCCCCTCGCGATGTGACAGGTTCGTCCGAGTCCTGAAACTGCTGTAAGTTCTTTGTATGGGCGAGGCACGACACGGAGTGGGTAATAATTCATTTAGACCGGACCGAATCTGTCGACGGTCCCAATACTCTATCGGTCTGCAAATCCTGAAAGGACCTCGTGCTTGTGCCATGTCGCGTGGCTAACCGAGGAGTACGGACACGACATCCTATTATACGCCATTATGTCATTGTGACGATAAATCTTGGGTGTCTAGACCATTGGGATGCTGTAGAGTGCTCCGCGGAGGGTTAAACGAGCAGGAAGCACTACGTAGCAACGTGTGGGTATGGACTAAGAGCAAATGGCAATATTCGCCCGATTCTAGTGATTGTTGTGGCCAAAACAGACATTTAGATGAGACAGGTGCAGCTAAGATCCTTACAAGCGAGCATCACGAGCCCTTTTACGACGTCATGAGTCGGTGTTTTACAAGCAGCAGGAGAAGCAAAAGGTACCAGTGTAGCAAGGTCGGCTGGTAAGGATCATTTCCGTCCACTTATTCCTACGTTCACTCATTCAGTCCCGGGAGATTAAACGGTTGATGAGGGCAGGGTAGCAACCAGACTATGGAGCCAAGTGGGGACACGCAAGAAAAACAGATTATCCAGCTCTCCTACTTTCGTCTTTCTAGGACTCCATACTGCTCCATGCTGCTTTCGAATTCGGCGGCTGCGCCACGACATTTATACAGCGTGGAACTGAAACGATAAGGTATTGGAAAACGAGATGGCGGATCTCTCTATCCCTTCCGGGACCTCAACTAACCACACGAATATATCACGTTCATCATGACCCTGCCCAGTGGACAATAAGACCCTATAAGACCTCGAGTAAAATCAGCGACCTAATTTACTGGTTCTGATCGTGTAAAGGGCACTCCGAAACGGCGGAAGTACAAGATCCGAGTCCTCTTCATCTACGGACATTGGACGTCATAAATCTGAGAGATAAAATATACCCTTCAGTGCACCTTCAGTGAGGATCCGTGTCCCATGCCCTCTGTACGCGGCAGCTGTGCCCAAATTCCCTAGGTGCTCCGTCGACTCCGCACTGATTTTAAAGGGTGCTATCAACACACGAGTGCCAGACATACGAGAAAAACCGTTCACCTGGAACCAGATATGTACCGCGTCAAATTTGCCTCGCGCCTTGCCACCGTTTCTCCACCCGCGTAGATTCCGCGCACCTTTAAGCCTCCGAATCTCAGGCCCAGGTACTTCTATAAGGCCTATATATTCGGTATCAACGTCTTGCAAGCGTACGGCAGGGAAATCGCATTCAGGCGTACAGGACCAGCCTCGGCCTGATTCCGTCCGTTTCCAAGGCGCTCCCTGCCAAAATCCGAGGCGTACGCCAGCGTACGCCTCATTAGGCCTCATTCTGCCTTCAAGGCCTTCGTCCAGGCACGGACTTCGAGGTCTTTCATCATGGCATCAAGCTTCGGCGCCTGTTATGCGCCACGTGCGAAATCCGGCGGGACGGAATACGCCGGGCCACTTTCCCGCAAGCGCCGTAACCAAGGTGGCCCGGGGTGCCGTGCGGAAGTTGCTTCTGCTCCTCCACCTCCCAACAACCAAAGGTCCCCCGACGGACCAACGTGTGGCACCGCAAAACACATGTCGAATCCCCGAAGAGCCGCCGTCTACGATCTCACAGGTCTCCGCATCCATGCTGATGGGCAGCGTGTCAGCCAGACCTCGAACAACCCCCGCGCACGGTATTGGGAGCCGGGCGCGACACAGGATGCGCGGGGAAACTGGATCGCGAGGGACGCTGCGGGCTCTCTGGAAGTTCACAGGTTCGTGAAGA
This sequence comes from Ephemerocybe angulata, assembly GCA_013368325.1. NCBI lineage: Eukaryota > Fungi > Basidiomycota > Agaricomycetes > Agaricales > Psathyrellaceae > Ephemerocybe > Ephemerocybe angulata. Next base: position 96,319 of record JAACJK010000123.1, read on the forward strand.
GAAGAAAATCACAGGGTGAAGGAGAAGAGGATTTGGACGAAGATCCTGCCGAGCTTGAACAGGGAGAGGAGGGTGAGCAGGAGGCGAGTGGAAGTGGGAGTACCCAGACGAAAAAGAAGTCGAGGAAGGGAAAGGAGCGTGAACAAGATTCAGGAAAGGAAAAGAGGTCGACGAAAAGGAGGAAGTTCCAGGACGATGATTTTGTGAAAGGAAAGGAAATCAAACTATCGGGTCCTCGAACGGCAGGTGGACATGAACTGCCTTCAGCTGTAAGTTAGGCTCTAAAATTGGTATGCTGTCTGCTGATAAACCATTTCAAATTATAGGAACTCTTGACCGCGATACATCACTTCGCCTCGCATCATTACGCTGAGAATGGCATGCTAATTAACTCGTCGAAACAATATCGTTTGAGGAGAAAGAATCAGCGTGAAGCGAAAGCGAAGGCTAAAGCAAAAGCCGTACTTGCTGCCGCTATCGCAGAAGATGAAGCCAACGGTCTTGGTTCATCCTCGAAAGTTCCGCTCAATGCACAGCGGGAGTCTGACGAAGAGGGCGATGAAGGGGCAGAGGAGGAGGAAGAAGAATTAAACACCGACGACGAGAAAGAAAAAGAAAAAGCAGAACCCGCATCCCTTAAACCCCTTCCCATTGACGAGCCCGAGGCTGGCAGCAGCCGTATCAAAGGCCCTGGGCGACCCAAACGATCCAAGCAGTACCGTGACATGTACAAGGCCATGGATGGTTCTGCCCTAATGGCTATCGGTGCGTGCATCCTTTCTTTCCTCCCTCTGAACCACACAGGTTTCTTACTGTTTCCGCAGGAATCTTGTGCCAGGAGTATGTCCGTCACCTCGTCACGAACGCAGGATCACACCAAGAGGAAGGAATGACGACAAGTAACAGTCGAGTAGCACAAGGCGACCCACCATCGTCTCCCCCCGTGGGTGACGACGGCCAGGTATCAGGTCGAGAAGATGTCGATTTCCTAGAAAATATAGACCCACTTCTGCGCTAGATCGTGCCGAGGACATGAAGCGGACGAGGCCCGATGGAACAAGATCAATGCATGCTTGTATTACGCGCAATGTGCAAATTGAGAAGACGCGAAGCTTGAAATGTACAGGTTGCTGATGATACGAGAGACGTTAACAGGAATGAGACACAGAGCACCGTGAGGTACGGAGAAGTATAGCGTATAGTATCGATGCGATTAGGTTATGGTAACTGGGAGGCAACTTGAAACACGACGAACACGGAAGACGCAGAAGCGTGATGGGCAACGGGAGAAAGAAGACTGGAGAAAAGAAAAAAAACGGCATGAAGAAACGAACTTGGTCGGGATTCGGAGACAGGGTACTTGAACAATGTCCGAGTCGCATCTACGCAGAACGGGCACCGCGGGTTTCCTTGTTCCTTTGCACATACCCTTCGATCATGTTCATCATGTTCCCAAGACCCCTCTCCTCAGGAAGCCACTCGCCGTTGTTGACGCACAAGACCTTCATGCGTTCATGGTAGTTGAGGTCCGTGAGGAGCTTGGGCGTGATCAAGAAGTACTGTGCGCTGTCTTCCTTGCAAGTGACATCCACCATGGAATTGTGCACCACGCGCTCGGCACGCTGATCCATACCCTAAACGCGCCACAGAACGTAAGGTCTTTGCAGCGAGTGAGAAAGACCATGAAACCCACCTGGTTGATCTCGTCCACGAGAGAGAAGGGAGCACGCGCCTCTTCCGTCAGACTCATCAAATAGAGGATCGTGGTTAAGGAACGTTCCTACGAAGGAGATAGCGGAAATGAAAGGGAGAATATCAGCAACCCATGCTCAGCACGCGAGATAGAGATCGACGTACTCCACCAGACTGGCGTTGACCGGTCAAGAGCTGCAGTTTCTCAGTATCACGGAACTTGACGTAGATTTCGATGGCCCATTGCTCAAAGTCTTCGTCTTCTTTGATGCGAATCTCGCCCGCACAGCCGATACCTACATCGTAAGTGCTCAGTATCTACCCACAAGAAAATACAAGGGACGAAGTTATGACACTTACGATCGAAGGCGGCGGAGAAACGCTTGCCGATACTGTCCACGAGCTTCTGCAGAGCCGGGAACCATTTGTCCTACAAGCCGACATCAGTCAGTCTACGATATCTCTCGCATAACCCGTAACCGGGCCATAGGAGAATCGACCCTTGGGGATGAAAGGAGAAGAAATTCTTACCTTGTGCATCTTGATCTTCTGGTTATGCTTCGCAACCTTCTTCTGTATCTCCTTTATAGTGCGCTGAAGTTGCTTGATCTGCACATGGGGGGTTCGTACGTCAGAACAAATTGAAGGAACCAGCGCATTAAAGACATGGAGAAGCACTCACATCCCTCTGACGCTTCTCATACTCTTCGACGACACCCGGGTTAGTGTTGATGTTCATCTCAAGGTTTGTTCTTTGAGTGTCCAAATCAACCATCAACTCGTCGGTCGTTCGCAATTCGATACCATCGGCACTTGGTGGGGGTCGACCTTCTTTCAGGGCTGCTTTGACCTCCTTGTCATACTGGTTTCGCTGATCCTCTACCTCCTGCGCCTTGTCTTGCAGCTCGGGTGGAAGCAGAGGCATCTTCTTTTGTGCCTCTTCCATTACCTCGTTGAGGCGCGCCTTCAGTGCAGCGTACTTAGTATGCGCTATTGACGGGTAAGTGATCCAACATTAATCATAGCAGATCAAAGAGACGGACCCGCATTGAAAGCAACCTGAGCGGCCTGGTACTTGTCGTCCTTCACCGCACACAGCGCCTTGAGCGCAGTATGATTCGCGATGGACTGGATGAACTCAAGCCCAGCTTTCGTGCACAGGACCTGTTCCTCATAGAGCACCTCGGCGACAGTCTAGAAGAAACTCAGAATTGAACGCGAAAGGGATAGCACAGTGGACGAACCGTATATCTCTTCGCAAGCTCAATTCGCTCTTTCGCCACTTTGATAAGCTTCTTCTTCAACGTAGCCCTCTCCTCGTCGATGGGGGGCTTCCTGAGCAGAGCCTTAAGCTCGTTCTGAAGTCGTGCTGAAAAGGATGTCAGGGTCGATGATACCGAGAGGAGTATTAGAACCCACTCTGCCTAGCTTTCAGGTGATTCACCCTCTGAGCTTCCTTCGCAATTTCTGCTTTCCGGGCCTTGATGATATCCTGCAGAGAGCCGGTCAATCCGGGACAACTACAAGGATATAACAGCAACATACTGCACGATCGCGAATGTCCTTGTCCTTTACGAGGATATCGTTCATTTTGACTTGAAGTTCCTGCTTGAGTTCGTCGGCGAGATCATGCTCCTGCTGCCGCTCGACAATCGTCTCCTCGAGTTCCCTCTTCCTATTGGTGTCAACTTTGAAAGTTCGTTAGAAAAGACGGAAAGACAGGACACGTGATTTAAGGCTCACCGGGGGGCACGATGAAGTTCTTTGGTTTCCCCAAATCTCTGGTCATATTACCGACCGCCTTGCGACCATACCTGGAGCGAGTAACATTGTTGATCGTGAAGCCGTTGATGAAGGTACCTCCACCGACATTGCCATAGGCCTGCATGGCTTTGGCAACATCGATACGAGGATTGCGCGTAACGGCCTTTCGACATGTCAGAGAACCATTCAACACCCGAAGCAACAGAACTGCTCACGATTCGGTGAAGACTCAGTTCCTTCTTCAGGTAATACTCCATACCCGGATCGTAGGTGATGTAGTCGTTGATGTAACCCTCGAACCCGATTTCTTGCATCTATATTGCCTTTAGCAATCGGAGGAGGCGATGAATTCAGGGAAATTTACTTGATCGGGGCTCAAAGGAGCAGGCGGGACTGTGTCTGGGTTGAAAGGTCGCCACCAGGTTGCCACTCGAACATTCCTGCCGAGCGCTTTCGTCGTGTCATTGATGTAGTGGTTCAGCGTGTCGAGATCCTCCTTGGATTGAGCAACGAAGGACTGAATTAAGAAGTCAGTGATGACGTTGCGTCACAGACAAAATTAGGAACATTTACCTTCATTTGAGTCGCGTTGAAGCCAGCTTCGACATAAGCAGCATAATCCAGGTTTGAAACGGTGACAGACAGGATGGGGGGCTCGAAGACCTGCTGCTTAAACTTGTCCTTATTTCTCCTGAGCCAGATGACCGAGTCGTAAGTATCCTTATCCCACTTCTGCAGGAGATGTAACTTCTTCGAATCAGTGCTATCGAGTTTCTCTAGACTGGAAAACCATCAGGATGTGAATCTTAAAGAACGTTCGATTCCACTTACGATTCCTTAGCCCTGTCTATCTCTGCTTTGGCGTCCACCTTCTGCTGAACAGCGGTCCTCATTTGATTATGGGTCTCATCTCGTTCTTGACCGAGGGCGTTTCTCTCAAGATTCAGTTGTTTCTATAGTCGACTGATCAGAAGAGAGTCGAAAGAAAGGAAGAGAACACGCACTTGCTCCTCCGCCAGCGCTGCAGGGTCGGGGAGATTGGGACCAGGTTTGTCCATCTCCGTCTGGATCCTCTCCAAATCCGATTCTTTGACCTTGATGTTTCTTATACGGTCCTTCTCATTCTTCTTGAGCGATTCCAGTTGGCTGATCACCTCTTCCGAGGTTGAATCCTACATAGTTCCACCGTCAGCGTTCAGGAGGCATCAAAGAGTATACAATTAACCCACAAGGTCTTCACTCTTCTGCTGCAGCTTTTTCAGCGATTCCGCCTTCGCCTTCATAGACTTCTTCTGGTTGTCTCGTCGTTCCGTAGCCTTCTTCGCCGCCTTCTCCAATTCCCTGGAAATGCGCGTCAGACAGCGAATATCATGAGTAATAGGGGGTGCTACTTTTCGAGAGCGTGAGCGGGGGCATTTCTTTCCTTCAGGCCCATCATCTTCCCGTGGGCCTTCCTCTGTTCCGCCTTCGCAACAGCGAAGTCCTGACTCACTTGTCGGAATTGTGCCAGTTGGACTAAAAGTTCGAGTACAGCAATCTAGTGTAGGCAGAGTGATGAGTATCCGGGGACGTCAATGAAAAAATATAGTTATTTACCTCTTGCTCAATCTTCTGGCGCTCCTTGAATCGCTCGACCTCCTTCTCGATGTTTGCGTTACGCTCCTCCATCTGCTTCGCCGCATCCTCGTCTTCTTTGAGTTTCTAGGCACGTGGTTTAGCCGCCATACGAAACAGATAGCCACAAACATGATTACCTGGAGGGCCTCTTTCAACTGCTTTCCTTCCACCTTCAGAGTCTCAAACCAGCTCGATAGATTGGGATCTCCAGCAGCTTTCTGAGTTTCGACGAGAAGTTGTTGAGGAGTCATGTGTGCAAAGGACGAGACCTTGTCTTGTGGCAGGAAAGAACTGCAAGCCCATGTCAGATACGATTCGAAGGGTGGGATAAAAGGGCCTACCAAAGGTTCTCAACCTGCACGTTAAGCTCGGCCATCTTGATAGACACTTCGTTCCCGGTTGCTGGTTGTCCGTTGAGCGTGAACGATGTCTTCTTATTCTTCGCCGACAGGGATCGCTTTATGACAAGGTTAGGCTTGCCAGCGGGGCCCTTCAACTCAATCTCGATATAGCCGGACTCTGTGCCATTTTTGACGAAGGCATTAATCTCAGATGCACGACCAAGGACCTACAGGGTACATTGAGAAAAATGTGCATAGAGCGAGATCAGGATTGGCGAAACTAACCTTGGCGGGGAAATTGAGACCCAGGGCAATGGCGCAGGCGATACTACTTTTACCAGTCCCGTTGGGCCCAACAATCATGTTCAAGTGTGCTCCAGGGCGAAACTCGACATAGTCGTAGGTGACGAAGTTCCTCAATTGAATGCGCACAATCGAGCCAGGGATGAAGCTGTGACGCGTTTTCAGTCATAGCAATGCATATATGCGCCAGAAAACTCACCCGTCGACGTCGCGGGGCAGAGTCTGAGTTTTCGGGAGCACGTCGGTGGGGGCACCGTCGTCCTCATCTTCATCCTCATCTTCATCGCCCTCAGCATCTTCAGTCGGGGCGCGACTGGACCTAGCGTCGCCGTTGCCGTTGACACGCTGCCGCTTGTTTCCTCGAGGTGATCCTCCTTCCTCGTCCTCCTCTTCGTCCTCGCTTTCCTCCTGCTGCCGACGAGAAGAGCGTCTTCCCCCGCGCCCAGTATCCTCTTCTTCATCAGTATCAACGCGAGCCCTCTGGGAACGAGCCCGACCGTTCGCTGCTCGCTCGGCTTTGACTTTTACTTCAGCTTTGACGTTCACACCATTTCTCCTGCTGGGCCCGGCAGGGCCACTTTCGGAGTCTGAGTCCATGTTTTCGACGCGTATTCTGGGCCAATGGACGAGATGTGTGACGAAAAGGAGTTGTTGAGAGGATGCAACCCGCGTTTGGAGGCGTTAATTGGATGGTTCAGTGCCAACAGGCCACTTTAAAGTCAGAAGGCGCGACGCGTGGGGAATTCCCACGACCTCATGAACTCATTAGGGCCGGTCTTTTCGCAGCAAATTGACTCAGACGCAAAGCGCGTCGCGGCGTGTTGCCCCTGTCCTTCAAGTTGAACGCGCCCACACAAAGAATATTATTTTGGATGATTTTAGGACGGATCGGTGCTTCCAGCCCTTGGAGTTCTAAAGTTCACCTGCCATCGTAAGATTGAGACCATTTCAGATAGACACTGTCACTGCTGGTAGAGGCCTTGAAATCTTCGAGGGGCTGTTTCAGCGTAGGAAGCACCCCGCCCCTTAAGAAGTTCTATGAGCATGGAAATGCTCTTCGGAAAGTCTCCAGCGATAAATTAACGCTTAGCGCCCAGTATTACCTGCTAGTTTGTTCGTGGAACTCGGATACCTTATTTAGCCACCCCATTTCCCTGCGGTGCTTGGATCAAAGTTGGCTGATCCTGCCTCTTCTTCCTCCCTCCCATCCTCTGGTTGCTGACGACGGCGTAGGCAAGGCGTAGGATTACAGCCAAGCGTCTACCACACCTACCCCACAACGCTCCCTACGTCGTTGAGTGGAGCCAATCCGACCAACGACGACTCGCCGACGTGTTACCGAAATCCTGGCAGAACGACAATCTTTGGTATCCTCCCCTTAGCACAACTTTCAAGTCAAAGAACCTCTTATCTCTCTTTGAGCTCTCTACTCTCGTGAATAAACTACGGTAGTCCTCAGGAACTGTCTGGGCGACATCCTACGATCATCCTTTGCCTAGGGAAGGTCGAATCGGATAACTCTCGGAAACTCGATTGGCCTCTTCAACGTCTAGTCAGCAAATCACCCTACTATCTCTGTCACGGGCGCCGTAACTTCTCTCAGGTCTGCCTCGCGTCTTCGTAGAAGGCCCTAAAGCATATGGCCATGTCTTGCCTCTACAGGGAATGAATACGCCAAGGTTAACAGACACCCGGTCTAAACATATGTGGTTGCAAATTCGATGCTACATTGGTGCAGGTTAACAAGCTGATCCACGCGGAGAGGGAGTATGTAGATAAGATCCTCTCGTCATTATTTCCCAGGAACGGCTTCCTTCTCTACCGATTGGGAACTCACCGTGACCTCTTCGTCCAACTGACGGAGCGCAACATTCTGGACAGCTGTGCCGAGCTGCTATGTTTTCAGAGGTACGTAAGTCGCGTGATCATGGAAGTCCAGGGCCAGTGTCAAATCTACGAGCGGCTTTCGCACTCTGGGTCATATTCGGCGCGCCGCAGAGCGTGCTCCTCATCAAATCGAAGAAAGACCAGGTGGTTGGGCATGTTTCTCTTCCTCAAAAGGTTTATCTCTGGGCTCGTTGCTTTCAGGTGAGGCTTCTTCGACTCCTTCCTTCCATACACCTGGTCTGCTGCTTAGTCTTCCCCTAGATATTTGCTTCCGTGCTATCGCTGTCACTAAGGATCTGAAATGTATAAAGGGTCTCATTCTCAATGGGAGAACCCTAAGCCAGAGCGACACCAGTCATCATGGTATACACCCTCGTTCGAACAGCCCTCTTTGCTCTTGCAGCTCAACTCGCTGTTGCTTCTCCCTTGGGAGCTGCTCCTTCGCTCAAGGTCGAGGTCACCCCTCCCTCCAGCAGCGTAGCTTCAGTCCAAGATCTCAAAGTCGCTGCTACCATTACCAACACTGGCTCTGAAGCTGTGAAGCTGCTGAAGTATGGCACTATCCTTGACGATAAACTTCCTACCAAGTCCTTCACTGTTAATTCGAAAGACGGCAAAGCTATTCCGTTTACTGGAATCAAGGTTCGTTCGTCACCTTGCCCACCTGCGGGGTGCAATAGATTCTAACTTCACTACAACGCAGCTGTCGGTCTCCCTGAGCGACGTCGACGACACAGCTTTCACGTTCTTGCAACCAGGCGAGAGTGTCTCCACCACCCATGATGGTAAGTGCTTCCACCTTCCATGTCGTGCAACCATTCTGGGATCTCAATTCATTCACTCCACTTCAGTCTCTGCCCTCTACGACTTCTCCTCGGCCGGAACTGGCTCCTTCAGCTTTGCTCCCGTCACCGACTTCATCGCCATCGACTCTGAGGTTTCCGCAGAAAGTGCGAAGCATGTCGAGAATGGGCGCCAATTCTCCAGGATTGATGCTAGCTCCGTCATCAGCAACACCGTTAGCATCGAGGTCACTGCCGATGTGGCCAAGCGCGATATCGAGGGTCATCTTGAGAAGAGGGCGAGCGTCACATGCTCTAATACCTCCAGAGCTTCTTTCATCTCTTCCAGGTTCGTATGCCTACTTCAAATAATCATTGACATCAGTCATACTTACGAGGTTTTGACGCACAGCTATTCCGAGGCTAAATCCCTCGCTAGCGGCGGTGTCTCTTATATCAACAGCAGGGGAACTAGCGACTCGCTGTATCGGTCCTACTGGGGCGCCAACGCCGCCTCTCGCGTCACTTCCGTCTTGAGCGGAGTGGTCAATGAGAACTCTTCCTCTAGGACGTAAGTCCCCTTCCTCATCAAATTCTGCTTTCAGGTTTATTTACGAATCCGGTTATGCACGCGTAGTTTGAGCTGCACGGATGCCCTCGGCGCCTGCAGCAACGGCGTCATCGCGTATACCGTTATCGCCACCACCAACATCTACTATTGCAGCATCTTCTTCAACGAAGTCGCTACCTCCAATCTCTGCTCCGGCACCACCGTTGCGTCCCGGAATATCCGTGGTGGAACTACCTTGCATGAAATAACCCATGCCGTGTCTGGCACTGACGATGTGACCTATGGTTGCGCTGCCGATCAGGCACTTTCTGACTCCCGGAAGCTTGTCAACGCTGACAACTACAACGTACGTCTCAAATTGAATATAAACATGTTTCTTTGGACTAACAACGACGAATTTGCAGTGTTTCACGACCCAAGTTTATGCCAGTACTCAGTGTTAGCCGATGATGGAAGTCAAGCCAATATAGGGAAATTTAGGCGTCTACGACCGTGTTCCGTCATACGACCTGGGTTACTTAATATACATGCTTCTTTCTTACGTCAATGGGATTTGGGAGCCTGAGGCGCATCTGCATTGAAACCTTTCCACGGGCGTCTATTCAATTCAAAGTCGCCTTCATCTGCCCCAGGCCAAGCCTCCCATCATTTCAACGTCTTGAACCTCTGTCTTGTTGGGCGCAATGGCAACAGGTCGAGGCATAAAGTGAACAGGCAAAGGTCCTTCCCCCTTCACCGTACAGATTTTGACAGGGAGAGACGCGACTGCCTTTTTCTTGTCCACCGTTGCCCTGAGGTACAAGTCTTGGCTCGGGTATGAAGGGGGAGAGAATCTCTTTGGGCGCGTTGGGGTAGCCGGGGGAGACGGAAGGTTGATCTCGGGGCGACTGAGACATTCGACGGCCAAGTCTTGTGAGTCTGATAGATAGGCGGACACAACGTACTGTCGAATCCGAACCCAAGTTAGCTCAGGTGAAAGGATGTTGGTGGAATTGAACCTACGGAGACAGAGAGAAAGGGCACCTCGCAAGATGGGAAGAGCCCCGGGTCCAAGTGAAGTTCACCCTCGAGAAGGGAAGTCCCGGCCTCAACCACGTTGTTCTGGGCGCCTAATCCTCTCGGGCGCCACCACACAGCAGTGGTCCCTATCTTCTTCCTTCTTTCACGTTCTTCCTCTCCGGAGTGTGTCCTAAACCCGTTCAAGACCGTAGAAGAGGCGGCCATCTGGTTAGCATGCCGAGACTCGACGAAGCGGCACAGGTAGAGCGAGATGCATTGCTGTGTCATGAATGCCTCAAGTGTGTTGCACTGATCGACGTCAGCAGGATTGAGTGTGTCGGATCTGCACACAAGATAGCATGGGATGACAGTTCCACGCGTGTATGTTGTCTGGTAAGAGGAAAAAGTCTTCTATAAGGGGCGACTTCAAGATAGGGCGTATTTAGGCGCGTACCGGGTTTGCAATGTAAATCTACGAAGAGGGAAGATCAACATCTTTCATCGAAGGGACGAACTGAGAGCGAAAATACGGACTGTGCATTCGACCTGAATCGCCGAGGAGGCTGGGTTTCCTATGGGAGCGACACGTAGCTTGAAGGGCGTTAAGCTGGACCACCCCTCCTCGTCTTGCAACGGACTGCAAAGATACGTCCCCGACCGGTAAGCTTCCGAGCGTAGCAAAGGAAGGTCAGGCGACTCCAGCAAGGGCACGTAAAGGACGTTCGCGACGATTCTTTTACACATCGTCAGCAATGCCTTCACGACGAATGAGCAAGTGTCGACAGGCCTCACCTGTGGGTATTTCGAAACATCCCAGACACGACCTTGACGATAACTTCATAGATAACGGTAGCTTGCACCGATCTTTCGATGAGAGTCTGGGGGGTTGTATACGACACGGGCTTCGATCCTTTACGCTGGGTTCCAGGGAAGTGTGTCGGAAATGGGAATGAGAAAGGCCATTCGAATCTTCCACAGAGCTTTCCTTTAGATAGAGCCCCAGGTTTGGCGCTGTCGCGCGAATCGTCTGACGAGGAGGTCTTAGGAGTCTTCATACCCCATTCACTCTTCCACACGGGATGAAAGTGCTCGAGAAAGACGTGTGATCCATCTTCCATCGAACTTGTAACAAGTCGCCCCCGAAGCTTATACACTTGTTTAGTCTTGAAATAGGAAAAGAAACTGCCAGACATACCAAGACCACTATTGATGATATTGCCTGCGGCCTTTCGAGATCGAGGAGCACAGTCCCTTCCACATCTTCGCCTCCGATGAACCTGGGCCTCTGTGCAGTTGAAGGAGAGTTACTCTTGAGTCGCATAGCAAGCCAGGGCTTCATAGCGCCATTCCCATTCCCCGAAGAACTTGGCCCAATACTAAAGTTGAAGGTCCTGCGCGGGCGTTCGGATTGCCCGCTCGAATTCCTCGCGAAGTTCACATTCGCGATATCGAGTTCTTCTGCACTGGGGTACAAGGGAAGAGTGGCGACAGAGATCATTGAGTACTGCGGAAGGTATGCAGGCGGCGCATCTTGGGTGTTTGGATATTGGCCTCGAGGTCTTGAGCTGGCCTGAGGTGGTGCTCGAGAGTGGGACATGGTGGTTGGGAGAAGGCCGAACCTGTCTGTCCCTTACGGGCTTTTGAAGCACTCCTCGATACATATCTACATCCTAATTGTCATTGACCACAGAAGGAATGGAGTAAGGAACGCTGATCAAACACCATGCAAACGGGGCTTTTCGGCGGGCGTGTATCGGTATTGGCATTCTTGCTTCCCGAGACAATAGGAAGCTGAATGAGCCCACCCGACTTCAAGATGGGTTTGCCCTTTGATTGGATGAAACCCTCTCGGCGTGGCAGTCAGGTGCAGGTGCAGTTTGGACCAGATTCCTCGAAGTGGCCAAAAAAGGCACTGTGTCGCGTGGCGCGAGACAATAAGAGTTCTGAATTGCGGTGATCAAGGCATCACGAAGGAAATAGCACTGTGGCCGTGAAGGAAGTTGACAAATTATCAACAAAAGACGAGTGAGGGCGTACCTGCACTGATCAGCATGTCCCGAATGTTTAGGATGAACCGAGGTTATGAGAAACAATAATGCATCGTACGTACGACACTCAGCGCAACATAATCTACAAAGCCATCTCCTCCACTTGATATACCCCAATCGCACCAACAGCGCCCACAACAGCAGGTGCCCCACCCCTCCTCTGCCTCCAATCGCCCTTCTGCCTTTGACGTTCTTTCTCCTTCTCCGGGATGGCGGCCTCCTTGACCGATTTTTGATGCCCAACAGCAAACGGCTCGAGCGCCCCACGCAGCTGCTCCAAGACATCCGAGAACGCAGCCTCCTCGACCAGATGCGCCTGCAGCTGCTGCAAAAGCCTATGCGACGGGGCATGCTGAAGCAGCTGGAGGAAACACGCATCCATGAACGACTGCAAGAACGACACCACGCTGGGCAGGGGTGGCAAAACTTTCTCTTTCTTGGTTCTCTTCGCACCCGCCTTCTGAGAGCGGACAACCCAGACGCCATGCTCGTTCTTCTCGAGATCCTTGTTCGTGGGGAGCAAGCCGATTTCGCCGTTGACTTTTCGTTGCTGGGCTGATGCGCGCATCCAGCCTTCGAGTACTTGCGCGATGGCGGCGGCGTCTTGGGGATCGCGAACGAACCTTTTCAAGCCCATGACAACCCCCTTCGACGTGATGTTTGGATATGTGACGCAGTGGTGGAGGTAGGCTGAAAGAGCTGGAACGTCGGTTGAGTCGACTTGCATTGCTTCGGATGACTCCGAAGTCGATTTTGGCTGGATTTTGGCCAACGCGACCAGTGTCTCGATGATGTCAGACTCGGGAAGGTCCACGACAGACGAGAAGGACATTTGGATGGACACCTGTCCGGTGTGTTAGTATCGCTTTCGGATGATACAGAGTAAGAGTTACACACCCAATCGTTTCGCTCTCTCAAGGCACGCAGAAGTCCTGATTCGACCATTGAACTCGAAACGGTGCCCTTCCGCTCCAAGAGCGTCTTCACGATCGCCGCTGCGTGAACCGGCACAGTCTTTCCAACGGGTGGCAACAGCACTTGCAGAAGCTCCTTCACGAAGTTGTATTCCAATTCCTGGCCCTCCACCGCCTTCAACCAGGTCGCAAAGGCGTTCTCCGCCACCTTCACCTTCCCAGCTCCCATAGCAGTCTTCACGTCGCCCAGGACTTTTTGACGATCTCCATCAGCCTGCTCGACAGCGTCGGTCTGCAGCCACTGTTTCGTCGGCGAGCCCCGGCTGATCGCAACCGCGAGGGTGGACTGCTGGGGAACAAGGTAGGGAATCACGAACAACGACGAGGCACCGCCGCTCGGGGCCGACAGTGCTAGGATAGCATGTCCACGCTGGGTGACCTGCCCGAGATCGAGTGCGAGGGTCGGTGTGGATTTGGAAGCGAAGGCCGAGGGCATGGGGAGGGCATGCGACGAAAGTAATACGGAGTATTGGAGGTCCCAGATTTGGATGTGGATGACGGCGGGGGAGGTGGATGGGGGGAGGGCGGCGAGGAGTACGTGGTACGAGGTGAGGGCGGCGATGGTGGCTCCTTCGGTCGCCAGGTTCGCTAGTTTGAATGGCCGAGAGAGAGGGCGGAGTTGTAATGAAGTGAGGGTGTACGCGCCCCATCCTCCATCTTTGCCTGTGGAAGCACGTCAGTCATATTCCCGCAATTTAGGTCGCCACTTACAGAGCACGCTGAAGCAACCAGACGGGCTGCACGATACATCAGAAACTACCTCCCGCTTCTGGGATACACGGAATTGTGAGATGGGTGAGAGTTCGTTGTCTGCGTTCATAGAAACAAGATTCAAAGTAAGGGAGCCGGAAGCGTCGAATGAAGTGATGAGGATTGTTGCGACGGTAGCGTCGGTGGCGAAGGAGCATTCCGAGCTGGAGAACACAAAAACGCGGTAGACGTCGAGAGACTCTCCTGGTGTTATTGAAAGGGTGGCCGTCTCTTGGAGAGTTGTTGAATCTAGCAGGAGGATGCGGGCGGCTTGAGTTACGGCGAGAAGTCGTCCAGGCACAGCGTAGAGTCCGTGTATCCGTTCAGAATCAGGAACCTAGAGCCTAAGGGTGAATTGGAATTTGCAAAAAGAACTCAGGAGACATACCACAACAACCGATGTTTTTTGCTGGTCCGATGATGAAAGACTATCCTTCCACTTCCAAACCACTCTTCCAGCCTCGTCTGCGTCGAGTTCTGGCGAAGTTTCTATCACAGCGTACGTCGTGTATTCGTCGTCGTCCGAGCCCAGGGTAACCGCTGGGCATGAGAAGGAAGTCGAAGGGCCCAGGGTGTGCGACGCAACAGAGTGCAGGCTCGATATCTGAGATTTCGTGAGCACGATACTTTTACATCTCCCCGCGAAAGAGCCCACCTACATCGACGAGATGGATTCCGTCTGCCTGTGCAGCGACAGTCACCATTCCTTCTCTGGTACTCCTGCTTTTGCTTGACGTCGCATTTACTGAGCGGGCGAAGACATGTCCAGTGCTTGAGGGCTTCTGCTTTCCGCGGAATGAAGAGGTGTAGCTGGATAATTGGAAAGGCTCCTCAATCGAAGCTTGCTTCGACATTTTGGATAGGAGCTTTCTATACGTGAATTGTGAGTTTCATAATCGTTTCATAAGGGCTATCGACTTACTTTCGCGGATCCCAGTGATAGTACAGGTAGAAGGAGGGAAACCTTAATTTTTTGATTTCCGGTCCGGGATAATGAGAATTCCGGGGATATTGCTTGGATTGCGCTTCCTTGAACTTGAACCATGACCTCGACCATCTTCTCATCCAGTAATGCCCTCCCCAATTGACGACTGGATTGAGAAGACCATCCAAAATGACCCCATGCGCGTCTACCGTGCTCGACGGGACATCCAGCATGTCCCAGTAACGGCCAAATATGCGATCCTGGGATTCATCTCGTCTGGCACGTATGGGCGGGTATACAAGGCTCAGAGACACGAAGATAGCTCAGATATCATGGCAATCAAGAAGTTCAAGCCCGACAAGGAGGGAGACGTTGTCACATATACCGGAATCAGTCAAAGTGCAATTCGAGAGATCGCTGTGAGTGTGCCTTCGTTTGAATGAAACAGCTTATTCACACTTTCTTAGCTGAACAGAGAGATAAACCATGAGAATGTAGTTGCCCTTCGAGAGGTTATCCTTGAAGACAAGTCTATTTACATGGTCTTTGAATACGCCGAACACGACTTTTTGGTGCGCATAGCTTCCCTTTCTGTCAAAATGCCGACTGAAAGTACTGTTGCAGCAAGTTATCCACCACCACTACCAAACCCTTCGGGTTCCTATACCCACCGCTTTACTCAAGTCCCTTATCTACCAACTTTTCAATGGTCTCATATACCTACACGCCTCCCACATCCTCCACCGCGATCTGAAGCCCGCTAATATACTGATCACCTCCCAAGGCGTCGTCAAAATCGGAGATCTCGGGCTTGCACGCCTGTGTGCCGCGCCCCTCCAGCCACTGGTAGCAGGCGACAAAGTCGTCGTAACCATCTGGTACCGTGCTCCCGAGCTGCTTTTGGGAGCTAAACACTACAACAAAGCCGTCGACTGCTGGGCTGTTGGCTGTGTCATGGCGGAGCTCGCCAGTCTGCGCCCGATATTCAAAGGCGAAGAGGCGAAGCTGGACTCGAAGAAGAACGTCCCATTCCAGAAGGACCAGCTGATCAAGATATTCGAAGTATTGGGGACGCCTGATGAGAAGGACTGGGCTGGTATCGTCGACATGCCTGAATATCCAAGTATGAAGAAGCTTGACCAGTAAGCTCTTTCCATACACTGATTCGCGCATTCTGAGGTAACATATTGGATCCAGCTTCGCGAACTGCCTTCAGAATTGGTGCCATCCCCGCCTTAGGTCTCCACACGGATTCGACCTCCTCCGCAAACTCTTCGCCTACGATCCCGACCACCGGCTAACAGCAGAAGAGGCGATACATCACAAATGGTTCAACGAGGATCCCCTCCCCACCTGGAACGCCTTCCAGTCCGTGCAGCAGCTACACGTACCACCGTGCAGGCGGGTGACGCAGGATGATGCACCGTCTATGATACCTCAAGCCACTGTGACACAGCAGCACACGTTAACCTCGCATATGGCTGCCGGACATGGGGGAGGGGCGCCATTCTCTAAACCGGGGAGCTCGGCTAGCTTTGGGACGAGTATGAGCGGCGGAGGGTATAATGCGCAGCAAGGCCAGAGTGGGAATGGGCAGGGGCATGGTGCTCACACGAGGAAGAAGGCGCGCTTGGGTTGAATTACTCATCACTCTAAACTGCAGCTTATCTTGACTGGTAATGCCTCCAAATGGATTAGGATGCTAAAAGTGTGGTGCCTTGCTTTGGGTCCTCCTTTTCCGCTCTTAACAACTGCAGTCACATGATGACATACGAGCCCCGTTTCGGCACCGCCTGTCTGGTTTTGCGAGGGCTCTGTGGTTGTGACGCCCATAACAGCTCTAAGAAGAGTAATGAAGGACAGTATAGCTTCCAATACTCCCTCCTACTCTTACCGTCCAGGAGCGCTGTATCTGTTTCCCGAGTTTCGCAATGCGCATTGCGCACCTATCTAATAAGTGGGGAAATCCTGATCGATGCATGCGCTAATCCTGTCCAGATTACAGAGCTTGGAATATCATTATCCACCCCCACCCCCATCGTCCTCGGGCGGGTTGTCTCCCAGCGGTCTCCGCTCTGGCAGAGCGCTTCGGCGTTCATCGCCGTGAGAATGGACTTCTCAATTCGGCGAGCTATCCAAAGTCCAAATTTACTCAGTCATGATTCATTCGACCCGCCACTGGCAGCGACTCATGAACGGTCAGCCTGAGCCCTCTTTCGAGCCAACGTCTATGTAGCTCCGTTCTTGCCCCCCTCGATCTCTCTGACACTCTCTAACTTCACCATACGTCTCCAGGCTTGCCCTATTGTCTTCCGGTTGTATCAGTGTTGCAAGCGCCCAGATGTAAATGAGGCGTTGGGTTGCGGGGTTGATGGTACTGCGCTTCTCTGAACGACAACATGAAGTGCAGTATGTGTGGCCTTGACGACCCATTTGTCCTCTTGATAATGACTTCCCGCAAGTGGATCATCTGTTCATCACCTCAATGTACTATGTACGAAAAAACGTGTATGATGCTTTAGCTGTTTTAAGGACGATGATGCTGTGTGGGTGGATACCACTTGGCCCATTGATAGTTCTTCACTTCCCTCGAGACGCAAAGGAGCCGTTCCTGGACTCTTACATCGTTGTCATTCTTGTGATTGCACCAATGGGTGAGTTTGCATCCTGTTTACTGTCAACTTCCTCTCGCTGATCAAGATTCAACCAGCGCTTCCGCTAAAATCTCCTACCCGAACGACATAGCTGGTCAACGGGCTTGCTCGTACAATTGTTTTAGACATGTCTCGGCGCCAAGGTTCAGGACGGGCATAGAATCAGTACCAGAGGCTATTGTTGTACCAGTAAAAGACAGGAGCGGTTGGTTGGCCATTTCCCTTGCCGCTCAGGGTTTATAACCGTAGATGCAGTCCAGGCTGTCATTCGCACACCTGCACATATCAACCTCTATCTAGCCTGAGAAATGGAAGCCGCAAACCCTCCTCGTTATTCCACCCTTTCCCTCGACCCCCTCCCTCTTTACCCAGCCCCAGACGACTTTGACATCTCATCTCTTGATCGCCCCCGCCCAGGCGAAAGGGAATCTCTTCAAGCTTTCGATTTCTGTATCGAGAAGAACACAAACTCCGCAGGCGATTCTTACCCATGGGCAACTCTACGTCTCTTCAGCACAGTCCCCGCTGCGCTCCAGCGCCCACGATATATTGGCGGAGAGAATATAAAGGGATCTGTAATGCTGAATTTGAAGCGCCCACGGACGGTTACATCTATCGCTGTGTTGGTGAGTACTTATGTGGTGGTTGTCAGTTCGAGCCATGCTGATATGCCGATGGCAGCTGCGAGGCCGGATGGTGACAAGCTCGCTTTCAGAAGGCAGCCACACATTCCTCGAGGTCGTTCACCCAATCTGGAGCAAGACATCTGCTGCTGGGCCCACTTCTTCAGCGACAGGCAAGCTTCAGGGCTTTTTCGAATGGCCATTCTCATTCCCATTTCCGGTCGAGATCAGGAGCACACCTTCCAGTGCCTCAAAGCGGAATATTAGCACGATTACGCAAGGTACCGGAGAGACTGGTACCTATCTGACGCCGCAAACTGTCCTGGAACGCGGGGTCAACGCGAACGTAACCTACGAGGTCGTCTTGAAGATCACGACGGCAGGACTATTGAATACAAAACATCGGTATGTTCTAAATTTCTTGCCTGCTGTAATGGACAGCCTTTAACCTTATTCCTACAGAGCCATTGCCAACGTTCTTTACATCCCACTTATCCGACCACCGTCACTGGGTCCCTTGCGGGCCGGTTCCTATGTGAGCGAAGCTCCCCTCTTAGGGCCGGAGCAGGACCCCGTTGGATGGCAAGAAATAGCACGAATGGAACTTCGGGTTTCCGAATCAAGTAAAGGGGGATTCGACCCCATTGCTATCGATATCGAGTGCACAGTACGCCTCTCTTTCTTATGAATCTCACCATTCCTCACTCATACCCATCCTCAAGGCATACATCACAAACCCGACTACATACACCCGAGGGACAGCCATCCCTTGCTATCTCATTTGCAAGCACGTTGCACGAGCCTCGGAGCACAGTCGTCTGAGCAACACCCTCCTCGCTGCCTTCACGAAGCAGCAATGCGTGTCTCTCGGGCTTACGCAGCGCGTTCAGTACCACCAGGATCCGCGGCAGGCGCTGTCGGCCAAGTTTGGCAGTGATTTTAAAGCTGGTGGGTCGAGAGACGAGCGGGCGAGGAGCATGGATACATGTGGGGAGGCTGCGTGGTGGACACCCCATGAAGTTGGCGGGCGATCCTTTAACTTGGAAGGGGAGATCCACCTCGATGTTGGCCACCTGCCTACTTGTGACACTCCTTTCCTAAATGTTTCTGTGAGTCCAAGGTCATTTGAATACCGCTTGACTCCAGTTACTTATCCAGGTCTATTCAACAGCATGCGGTTGCGGTCTCCATCAAATCATCTCCCGATTTCGACGTCAGCCTCGTCCCTCAAGCATCAAGAATGATGGCGCACGGGAGGAGAGGAAGCGCTGCGAGTGCATTAGCATTATCGAGCACTAATGACCCCTTCGTAGAGTTTCCTGTCAGAATCGCCACTGCGCACGCTAAGCAAGGCCCTGTCCCAACGCCATTCACTCCCCCGCCTCCACGGAAGTTGAAGGATGGTTCCAGTGTTCAGGACGTCCAATATCTCCAGACGGCTGCGATGTGGCGTTAACTTTCTGCTGTACAACGGCCGAAAATGGTTGGAAGATCGGGTTTGTACATATGTCCAGCATCGACACAATAGGCGCCCATATATATAGAGATTCGCAGGTAGCATTGCCACCTTATCAAGTGTTCCAGAAGTGGGACATCACATACCCAATCTCAATTTGTGAAGAAACATCATTGTGATAGCGGGAGTGGACACCACGAGGAAAGAGGAGAGAGAAACGTGATGAGCGCTTATTTCGATCAAGAGTGAAGGGGTCCGGTTTGCTGACACTCGATGGCATGACGGTACCCAAGCTAAGCTGGTATGATGCAGGTAGACTCTCAGGAGGAATTTGCAGCGTTTAAGTAGATTGAATATATACATCGGTGTTCGAACATGGGTATCGAAGTTGGCTTTGATTGTACAACCGGCTAGAGCGTCTAGCGCTTAGCACTTAGTGGGCATAGACCTGGGTAAACCAGCTAGGGCGTCTAGCGCTTAGCACTTGGTGTCGGCATAGACCTGGGTAGTAAAGCACTGGAGAACAGATAGTCTATCAGCCAGCTGTCATTGGCAGGGATGGAGGTGCAACTTACATTGAAGTTATCGGCATTGATGATCTTCTTATCATCGGAAAGAGCCTGGTCAGCAGAGCATCCATATGTAACATCGTCGGTGCCAGAGAGAGCGTGAGTGAGCTCATGGAGGGTAGTGCCACCACGGATGTTCCTGGCGGCAACCGTAGTACCAGAGCAGAGCTCGGTGGTAGCGACCTCATCGAAGAAGATGTCGCAGAAGTAGACGTTGGTGGTCGAAGTCGCGGTGTACGCAATAACTCCGCCGCTGCAAGCATTGAGAGCGTCGGTGCAGCTCAGACTGTGTTGCACGTGAGTTTGGTCAGATCAAGTTCGTTTCATGCAAACGAAACTGAGACTCACGTCCTGGAGGAAGAGCTCTCGCCGGCGACTGCGTCCAAAACGGAGGTGACCGACGACACGTCGTTGGCGCCCCAGTAAGACGTGTACAAAGTGTCGCTGGCTCCCTTGCTGGAGACGTAGGACGAAGCGGTGCTGGCGAGGGTCTTGGCCTCGGTATAACTAAATGTAAAAGCCACATCAATATCGACTAACAGGCACGTAATGTAATGATTCGCATACCTGGACTTAATGAACGAGTTCTTGGTCGAGTCGGAGCAGACAACGCTCGCCCGCTTCTGGAGACCGCTTTCGAGGTCACGCTTCGCGACGTCGGAAGTGACCTCGATGGAGACGGTGTTGCTGTTCACAGAAGAGGCCTCGATCCTGGAGAACTGGCGTCCGTTCTCGACGTACTTGGCGGTGGAGCCCGCAGCATCGGTATCAACGGCGATGAAGTCCGTGAGAGGAGCAAAGTCGAAGGATCCAGCTCCGGCTTTGGAGAAATCGTAGAGCGCAGCTACGTCGTGGGTGGTGGAAACGCTCTCGCCCGGTGCCAGGTGCACAAAGGCAGAGTCGTCGGCCTTGGTCAGAGAAACCTGGACCTACTCAAATTGTCAGTACATCTGCCTCATAGACCCACTGAGAGGGAGAAAATGTACCTTGATACCCGTGAAAGGAACGGCCTTGCCATCCTTGGAGGAGACGGCAAAGGACCTGGTGGGGAGCTTGTCGTCGAGAACGGTGCCGTACTTCAGCAGCTTGACGGCCTCGGCGCCGGTGTTGGTGACAGAGGCAGCGATCTTGAGGCCCTGGACAGACGCAACGCGGTTGGACGTAGACGAAACCTCGACCTTCAGAGAGGGAGCTGCTCCCATGGGAGAACCTAAGGCGAGCTGAGCCGCGATGGCAAGGATGGTAGACCGGAGGAGAGCAGAAACCATGATAGAGGGACTTGGAGGGAGGACCGTGCTGGGTTAAGATTATTGGTGGTATCGAGGCACCTTTTATACCTATTGTGGGAGAAGGCGCAACCGAGAAATGGGGGTACGAGTATCGCAGTTCCGGGCGCTCGATATTGAAGAAGCACCGTCCATGATGGTACACCATGCAGAGGGCGCAAGATAACAACCACTATAACACGGGGGGCCACCTGTTCGCACTTCGATTTGGAGAGGGAGCGCGTTGCGCAGGCCTGCTTGATTCTATGGAAGACTTATCTGCTCCAAGCCACACGGTCCTGAAGTCCTAGATGAAGAGAGGGTAAGTAAGAAGCTGAGATATTAGCGTGGCGACGGGAAGCATGGCCATATGTTTGTTGGAGCTGAAGGCAGCGCCGACGGCGTCGCCATTGCCCGAAGATACCAGTAATGGAAAGAGCCTGAAAACATGCGCCAATTGAAGAGATACCTGAGGCCGCTGGGGTCATCAAGTCGGATGTGGCGAAGGCTCTACTAGCGCGGGGCCCAACCGCCAGTTCCTCGATACAGTGGGGTTGGTGATGGTTGTGGAGCTTCGTCGGGAGCACAGCGTACAATCGCGCGGTGCGAATCCTGAAACAGAGGAAGGCATCGTACCGAACCGCAGCTCCGTCGCATAGTAGTAGTTCGGATGAGCTCGCCATCGTCACCTTGAACCCGAGAGCTTTACCCCATCGCTCTTCGTCATCATATAGACCATATGATGTGCTGGGTTGGATATCCTGGAGCATACCTGAGGTTGGGTTCAGAAGTACGCTTGGAAGGATGGCATGAAAATTCTGGGCTTCCGGTATACATCCTACAGGAGTGAGATGTAAGGAAAAAAGGATCAAGGTCATCGTGGTTGTCGAAGAAGAGGCGCGCCGCAGCGGAAGAACCCGACGAGCGCGACGTTTCGAGCTGTTTCGAGCTCGTCCGATCATGATGACCACGCCTTCTGCGGCCAACGTAATATTCGCCAACTTCTCTGAGCCCTAGCACCGTCTCAACGGGCATCCTGCACCCCATATCGTTGTTCCTGCCAGCTACGAGCCCGATGAGCACGTCTACGGAGGGATATTGAGGTGGTGCGATACCACACCTCCAGGCGCGTCGTTGACTATAGTGTGGGCTCCAGGGGAGTTCCAGCACATCCAGCAAGTCATGCAACGCCCTGTCAGGGCAAGAAGCTGAACGAAAAACATAGAAGAAGCTCTACTACTCGGGGGAACCTGGCTAGGAAAGGGACGGTTGGTTGAGAAATAGGGCGGTCAGGACAGGGAGAGTCATAAGGTGCTTTGAGC
The DNA here is from genome assembly GCA_013368325.1 of Ephemerocybe angulata. Taxonomy (NCBI): domain Eukaryota; kingdom Fungi; phylum Basidiomycota; class Agaricomycetes; order Agaricales; family Psathyrellaceae; genus Ephemerocybe; species Ephemerocybe angulata. Next base: position 118,861 of record JAACJK010000123.1, read on the forward strand.
AACATATGTAGGATCTACGCCAGGCACGGTAAGCCGAAAGATTGCAGGGTATGGGTTACTTCGACTCACTAGCCAAAGGGTTCCCAGCAAGCGAAACGAACGTAGATGACTCGAGCATTTATAACCGGTCAGCGACATCCCAGCACTCTCCGAGTCAAGGAGCCAAACACGCCTCGAGGCAGAGGCCAGCAAGGCTGGACGGGGAATTACTGGGGAGCTTGAGAAGCTCGATTTCAACAGTCAAGGCGATTGTAAAGGAGATCAGGGCTGGGGCAAGAGAGTTCCATTGAACCGACGGCGAGGTAAGGGAGCCTGCCAGAAATGACGCTCTAGCCCAAATGGCAAAACGTGTTTAAACCCTCGTCGTGGGGTTCGCCTCCATTCATCGAAAGAGCTAGTCCAACAAGGCCATGTCTAAAGCTCTGGGCTTATGTGCTGTGTTTGTGGTGGTTCCTTCGAAATTCGAAAGGCTAGTGGGAGTGTGGAAGGACGGATGTTCTGGTAAGCCGCCCTGCTTGCTTCACTCTGTTGAACTCATCTCTCCCAGCTACCAGGGGTCCACATTCAAATCTCTCTGGCCCACCGCCAATATAATGGTCGAATAATAGTTGTTTATTCAACGTCCCTAAAATTGGCGAGCGGTCCCAGCGACCACCACAATAAGCGCCCGTCCCTTGGATGACCTAGAGCAATCGCGTCCCAAGCAATCAGTTTCGTTCCCTTAAGTGATGATACGTCTGCTTACCTGAAGGCTGAAACAAGACAAAGGGATGTACCAAAGGCCCATCCGTGTCATTGCGTGCTTCCACACCCCAGAAACGTTCTGGGAATCTCCTGATAATACATTGACATTGTAGCTTGCAACTCGCATCTGCATCCCCCACCTCCTCCACCGCTTCCTCCGGTCCCTCTCCCCCGCACGGTGTTGGGAATGTTAAAGTGGCCGTCCCGAACGGAGCGAAGACTGAAGTTCGTGTCTTGCAGGTGCTGGTCCGGTATCAAGCCTTCTCATCGTATCACTCCCGAAACTGCTGCCAGCCTGGTGAGCGGGGGTATGCAGGTGAGTCTTCCCCGCCCTCCTTTGTGTGCCGTCGCCGTGTCTTTCGGCTACCCCCGCGTTCTCCGTTCGAGCCCTATGTTCCAGCACCGCCGACCTCCAGCTATGTGGACATGCTGGCCGTGAGGCTCAGCGTTCTCCAGGTGCGGTCGTTGGCAAAACACCTTCTCTGGGGCCAAAGATGTTTATCGGGCTGGAAATGGGGGAGCGCGACCTGAAGCTGAAGCTGGGGTGTGGTGAGCTGCTGAAGCAGTGGCTAGACCAAGTTTGGCTTGTCGCGTATCATGGCCTCGGGCACCCAAACCACCGCTTTCGCGTGGAACGTTCGCCGTCGTTGCGTGACGGGGTCGAGCAGGTCGCGTCTTTGAGGAGCGAGGGTGTTTTGATTTGATTGGCATGTGCTGCGGACCGCTCCCAGAGCCTGAGGTCGGTCGAGTCGTTCAATCTGTGGAGAGTGGGGCTGCGGTACGAGAGGAAGCAGTGGGGCAGAGGGAGATCCCCAGTCGGGGACACCAGACGGTCGGTCGTCGAGCTTGTCCTCCGCGGGCGCAGGGTTGGCACACTGTGGAAGGGCGCCGGGCGACATTGAATCCCGATTGGGCTGCGTTGGGGTGAAGGGGTGCTATGGAAAGGCCATTACGACTTCAAATTGGTGGCATGTTCCGCTGGGGGATATTTTGGGGCATTGGATGAGGAAAGGAGGCATGGCGGCGCCGGCGCGCTCGCCACCAGTGTTTCGATCGCGGCCTTCCTTGTCAAAAGCCCCCGAACTCCGTGATGTGTCCACAACGGTACATAGCTCTCCTCCTGGCCCTATTCATCCAAGGTTGCGGTATCGAGGGTCAACGATACCACGACTCTTGTTCTTCCTGACAGACTACACGAACATTGGATTATTGGGTTTCAGAATTTGATTTTATTCATGTATCTGTGTAACAGGAAACTTCGGTCGAGTAAACCTTATTGCTCTTCGCTTGGAGAAGCCCCATTCCTATACGCGCCTATGAGGGTACGTCGTTTTGCTCACATTTCTGCCTTCATTTCAATTTTCATCAGAGCACCCCTTTTCTCGAGAAGCCTGAGTCTATCCTGACGTGGTGATCTAATTAGAAACCGTACCGCTGTGCAACAACTGTGCAAAGCAATTTTTACCCCTTCGACCGACCCAAGTTCCACACGGGGGTAAAGTTTCCGACTGCACGACCGACCCAAGCTCAGAAAGCTTCCAGAACTTCCTTCAAGTTCAGGGTTGTGCCGATTACCCCCCACCGTGTCGGAAGCGGTTTAATTCCACCAAAGCGTCAACATTCAATCTCGTCCTGGTGCGTCAACTTTTGCTTCTCGTACACCCCATCCAGATCCCTTGATGAGACCCTGGCACCGTGCTATCAGAAATCTCCAATGCAATTCAATTCTTCATCTCCGTGTGTTTTATGCATATGTGATTGGTTGTCGCAAAGGGCGTTATACATAAACAACAACGTACGCATGTCAAACTCAATTGGACTGGGATCTCGGAGGCTCCGAGCTTCCCAAGCAGGAACATCGCGCGCGGTGAGTGTCACAAACCGTACCCATATTACAATTTCGGCCACTTGAAATTTTCTTCTGCATCTGGGGATGGACCACTAGACACTTCGGGTAAGCGTACCCTTTTTTACTTTCGTTTCTCCAGGCACCTTTGACGCGTGGTGTGGGGCGTTTTTGCTAGATCTCGAGCGTCCAGATCATCTCCAATTACTGGCTGCCTCGCGTCGCGTTTGTGGCTGCGGGGGTCTTTCGGGGTCTGGGGCACTTTGGGTGCTTCACTCCCCATTTCCCTTTCCTCCCCTTCCTCCCCTTCCAAGCAACTCCTGCCTGGGCTCTTGGCAGGCTATCTCCCCCATTCTTCTTCCCTTCATCTCGCCACAGGACCGTTTCTTCCTTCTCCATGCCCACTTCGACGCACCAGCTCGATTAACTCGGCCACACATGCCTCTCGACGCGCCGCACGCTTCACCGGGAATCCTTCTCTCGACGCCGAAGGTGATCTCAACGGCCTCCCAACGCACGCCTTCGTCGACTGCCGTTTTCCGCCAACATCAGTACAGCGACAAGGAACCTGTTGACCGTCGCTTCGCCGTCAAGAAGGAAGAGGAGGAGGAAGCATTAATTGCTGTTAGGATTTTACACCTTCGGCAGGGGCGACGGCTGGAGGCTGAGCAGCTTGGTCCCCGAGCCACGCGATGCCATGTGGGTGTGTTTCCATCCCAGCGATGATTTATGTCTGTTCTGCTTTGGTGGTAGCTCGCTGACGGTGCTCGAAGCAGGCTTCAAGCTACGCCCGGCTTCCTGGTCGTCCGACCGAGGAATGTGGAGAGGACGGACATGCTGTGCCAATTCCTGTGGAAGGCTGGTTCGAGGACGTGTATGACGATGAGGATATCGTCGTTCAGCACGTAGGACCTGGGGGCATTCCTGTCCTTCGGCTCAGACCTCGCTGGAGGAACCGAGTGGCGCCTGGGGTCTTCCTTCGCCATGTCGTCCAGAGCCACATTCATTCTTCTAGCTCCATCCTCTTGCTCATCTCGACTTCAATCTACCAGACAGAACGCGTCAAAAGTCTCGTACATGAGACCTCGCTTCTACTTGCCGCCCTTTTCAGCACAAAACCTAAAGAATGAGCGACTATAGATGTGATACTTATAGAGAACCTAGAAGTGCCGCCGATTTCAAACTGTATATCCCCGCCTCCACTTGTACAGAGAACACAATTTAGGATTGGAGACTCCTTTGCATATGCGAACTCGATGACGATGGGCTTAATCATGGTGCATGGGCTGCCTCGCCCCAGCAGCGCGCTCTCGGCTAGCTATCATCAACTGACTATCACAGTAGACCTCAATGGCGAGTACCGCTTCCGAGTCCACTGCAACGCGCTCGCCGTTTGGCGGTTGGGCCACCGTATACATAGAGGTTAGCACTCGTTCGATGGAAACCTTTTACAGCACCATAACGCATGGGCTGCCTCGCCCCAGCAGCGCTGTCGGCTAGCTAGCATCAAGTAAGCCAACTCGGGATCAAAGCAAACATCGGTGGCCAGTGCGACTTGCACTTGCACTGCCCGCGTACGCTGTTCGTCACCCACTCCTGAACTTCTCTGACGGCGTAAATTTTTAGAAGCTGTGTTTTCCTCTGGTGTAAGTTATCCTCTAGCCTTTCTTCGCCACTATCCTCACGGCATGCGTCGTTGCTTTGACATACTTATGCCAGTGTCGTTGCTGTTAAATCACGGAAACTTTTCTGGACTTTCGGTGGGATGATATAGTGGATAGATACGTCTGAAGCATATGTCGTACAATGACCTACTCTAGCCTACTCTCCGGACAGTCCTATATTCCTCTATATTCCCGTCGTCGTTCCTTCTAAAGATGACAATCATCCCCATGAGTGCCCTATTTACCCCGCATCAAGAATGGAAGGAGAAGCCCCTAAAGCTCCAGCACGTGATGCAACGCGCTATTGTGACATATTTGGCAAGACACGATTTGCCAACTGTGCACACACGCGCTTGCCGCAACTCTGCAACTTCCATCCATCGCTGGTCTCCTCGCCTCTCCATCCTATCCTCTCCCACCTCACCGGTACCTCCAGCTCGACATTACAGCAGCAACGCGGGCGGATGCACCTGAGAACCTATTGTTGTTAATCTACTCTGCGGCGAAACTATAATTACGGCCGGACGAAGATCAGGGGGCGAAATATTGAACTTGTATTTTGAAGGGTTGGAAGGACGAGGATGTCAGGGAGCGATCATGGGAGTCTCGAGGCCACCCTAGCCTTGTCGGACATCATGCACACAATGTCGCCTTCGCCTGTGCCGAGTACGCAGGAAGGGAAGCTGACAGGAATAGGAACCTTAGGTGCGAACATAGCCTCCAAGTTTCCGTTTTTCCTGGTACTGACGAGTACCTCACCTACGCTATGAATTATTAGATGGCATGGGGTATGGTGAGGATCCGGACTCGCTCGGGTTACTCGACATGGACTCGGACGCTGTGACGCCGAAGGCCGCTGCTGGGCAAGGTCTACCGCTGGAAGACACCGGTCGATACGCCTCCCCGGAACCCGTGACGGAGGAAGTCACAGCGCACTTTCGGGACCGCCTCGTCAAAATGGGATTATCGGTGGACGGGACGAAGAAGACGGTTGAAGGACTGCATCTGAGTTCGCGAGAGGAAGAGTTGCTCGATATGGTTAGTAGTAGCCAATTCATTCATATCCATCCTATCGACCGCAAAACAAACCCACATCGCTCTTCCGTCACCATTCATTCTGTTCATCTCCCTTACTTATGACTGTTTCTGCATGCATTATAGGTGTTGACGTTGACACGAGCGCCAATTGTGTCCTCGACACAGCTCGTCACGCAAGCGGAGCTGATCGCGAGTTTGCAAGTGCAGCGAGAACATATGTTCCAGGAGATCGAGGAAGAGCGAGCAATATGGGACGCTGAGAGGGCTGGATGGGAGCGAATGGCCGAGGCGCTGATTTCCCAGAGAAATAAGTCTGCTCCGAGTGAGGTGAGTACTAGGCGCTCGTTGGTTGATGCGCAGTACATACGTTTCGGAACTATTGCTGATATGCGAATTGAACGGTGACAGGAGATGGAGCGCAAATCTCTGCTGCACGACGCAGAGACGAGAATCCTCAAGGAACGCGTAAGTAACAGTCTACACACCATGGTGAACCGATGCTGATAGGTTTGCTTAGCTCCAACAAGCGCAAGAGCGCAGCAACGCCATCGAAGCCGAAGTCGCCAGATTGCGTCCTATCCTGTTTATGGTGCCCCCCGTGTCTTCACACTCAAGTAAGTCTATCCCCACTCCACTATACCCGCACCCCATCTGACTCCAGCCAAAGGAAAGAAGAGAAAACACTCGAATCATGGCATTGAGGGCGAAGAACCCGAAGGAAGTAGCGCACAACCGCCTCCAAGTCAACCACCCCAGAGTCAACCTCAACCTCAACCCTCTCGCACCGTCATAACCGAAAGAGCATTATCCGCCGCGTCAACAGCCCAGAAAGCCACCGCCAACCCCCCACCTGCCTTCCCAAACCCCTACGCCTCGACCTCCACCTACACCGCACTCTATCCGGGTCCCACATCATACAACTATTACCCCGGGGGCCAGGCCTCCACATCCTCCACATCATCATCAAGTACTATACAACGACCGAAGAATACCAATCCCTATCTACAATACGCCTTCCCCACCCGCATCAACAACGCAAACGCCGTAGCCTCCTCCTCCTCGACCCCAATTGCAGGTCCTTCCCAGCCGAACGCCGGCAACCGCTCCTCTATCACCAACAACAAAGTAACCGTTCCGAATGGTAGTAGTAACAAAGACGGCAAAGAGAAACGGAAGGCGGTCGCCTCCCACCCCCTCTCCTCCGACGCACGCACAGAGCATCTCCTCCTCGCCGCGCGCAAAGTGGGCCGGCAGCGCGCCTTCGCGGGCCTCTCCCGCCCCCTTGCGAAAGAGAGAGAGAAACTCGTTGTGGAGCGGGACGCGAATAGGGCTGCAAGGGCGGGGGAGAGGGCGGAGAGGGAGAGGTTGGAGAGGGTGAGGAGTGGGACGGGTGGGGGGTATTATCGGAGTGGGGGTAATAGTAATATTAACGGGGCGGGGAAGGAGAAGGCGGTGGAGGGCGGGGGTGCGGCTACGACTACGAAGGAGACGAAGGAGAGGAAGGGCAGCGGGGGCGGGGGAGAGGGTGAACGTGAGCGACATACGACACAGAAAGCTACGCAGAAACAGTCTACTTTCGTGTACGTCAAAACACCCGGGCACTCGAATGCGGCTCCTGGGACGACGACGGGGATGGCGAAGAGCAGGATTATAGCGAATGCGGCGGAGGTGAGGGCGCAGGATGATCGTGTGTTGGCGGAGAGGGCGCAGGCGCAGGTGGAGCGGGAGAGGGAGCAGGCGGCATCAAGGCAGAGGAGTGGGCAAAGGGAACGCACGCCGAGAACCGCCAGTCAGCAGGCGCAGCAGTCGCAGTCATCACAGCGTGGCGCCTTGAATTCAAGTTCAGTGGGTGGGGGGATAGGGATTCCCCAAACTCCTCATCGAAGACCGTCGCAGGGCCAGCCAGGCTCTACGGCGCAGACGCCGCTTGATTCTTTGCTTAGTGCTGCGCGGAGTATGATGTCGGACGGGGAGGGCGAGGGGGACGGCGACTCGGAGTGCGAGGAGGTCTTGCCACTCGTTGATGCTAGGGCTGCGCGGGGAAATGCCGGGAAGAGGAGGGCTGCGGCTGCGGTGGAGGAGCCGGAGAGCCCTGTGCCGCCGTCGAAGAGGAGGAGGACGACGGCTGGGGGTGCGAGCGTCGGCGTCCACGTTCAACCTCCTCCTCCCCTGTCCAGTAATAATAATAGTGGAGGTGGCACTGTGAATGGGAGTGGGAGTGGGAGGACAGGCCCGCCGAGGCTGGGGCGGGAGACGCGCGTGCCGAGCGCTCTGGATGTGTTGGCGGACCAGGCGCAGGTGGCGGCTGCGATGCCGTATGCGCAGGGGTCGCAGCCGAGTCAGACGTCGAATGTGCGGGCGGAGGTCGGGCCTGCTAAGGTTAACGCGAAGGCGAAGGTGGTGGAGAGTGCGAGTGCGAGTCAGGGTGCGGGAGGAGAGGAGGAGATTGGCGTTGTTGTTGTTAGTGGGAGGAGGAGGAGTGGGAGAGCGAAGGGGGCGGTTGCTGCTGCTGCACCACCGCCGGTGAAGGTCGGAAAGACGAAGGCTCCGTCTAAGAATGGGAAGGGGAAGGGGAAGGCTGTGGCTCTTGAAGGCGATCACGAGGAACTTGCTGTGGAGCAGGAGAGGGTTAGAGCGAGAGCTGGTGCACCGGGGAGTGATGGTGAATCTGAAGTCGAGGACGTGCGGAGGCACGATGGTGAAGATGGGGAGTCGAGTCTTCTTCCTCCGATAGCCACCCTCGCCTCCAATCCGACCCCCCCTCCTCCGCCAGTGAACCCGCCTGAAAAACGTAAACGCGGAAGGCCGCGGAAAGACCAGTCGATTTCTGCAGCAGCCTCGAACGCCAGCGCGGCTCTCCCAGCGCCTCCAGACGATTCAGCCGCCGCAAGTAACAGCATAAGTATAAGTGCGAGTGGGACTCGAAGGAGAACGAATGCCAAGGACAGGTCCGCTCTTCCACTAAGTGCAGGTCCAACCTCCACTTCGTCCGTCACCAGGAAGAAAGCCAGTGCGAAGACAGCTACCTCGAAATCCGCTGGGGGTGCCAAGGAGAAGGAGAAAGACACGGTCGTATCTGCTGGGGGAGGAAGACGGGGAAGGGGAAGGCTGCTGCTGCGCCTAGCTCGTCGTCCCCGGTGTTGAGGATCATTGAGTCGCCGTTGTCGGCTAGGTACCCTGACCCGGTTCCTCTTTCTCTTGAGGAAGACAGGGCTATGGGCGCTTCCAGTGCGCAAGCGCCCATAACTGCTTTGGGCCTGGAAGAAGCGCCCGTAGGAGCGGGGCCGACGGCGGATGGGACCGGCGATTCGGGAATGGAGCTGGACCATCCTCTGGAGCCTGTAGTAGAAGTTCGGCTCGAGGAGAACGTGCAACAGGCGCTGCCACCTGCGGTTCTCCCTGCGGGGCCTTCAGGTGACGATGTTGTCATGGAGGGTTCTGAGGAACCCGAGGGTGAGGTTGTGAGACCGCTTACCCCTCCTCTTGGAGGCGAGGACTTGACCCTCGCTCAGCAAACTGCGCCACCTGCGATCGATGTTGTGGATGGCGAACCGACCCTCGTCCAGCAACCTTCGCCACCTATGATCGTTGGTGGAAGTGATGGACCACCCTTTGTCCAGCAGCAACCTTCTCCAGCTACGATTACCCTCATCCTAGACGATGTCGAGCCAACTCCTCAACCCTCGCCGCCAAATACATCTCTCGTTCCTGACACCAAGGAACCGAGTCCTGGCCTACAAGCAACATCTCCAACCGTCATTCCTGTTGTCAGAGATGCCGAATCTACCCTCACCCAGGAAGCCACATCTCCAGCCGTCACTCCTATTGTTGTAGATGTTGGACCTACCCTCACCTCGGAGGCTTCGCCGCCGGTCACCACTCCTCCAGGTCCGACCTCTGTGCCTATCAGTGCTCAAGCTGGATCAATGATGGGCGGTAATGAACCTTTGGAAGTGACTCCCACTCCTCTCCCCAACGTCGAGCTGTATCCCAAGGAGGTTCTCAGCATGGAGGAGTCCGGAAACGACTCGGACCTTGACGCAGACGCGGAGGCGGATCCTGACCACGACGCGGACATGGATGCAGATGCCGATGCAGACGACGACCTGGATGCGGATGGGGAGTATGAGGACGAACGAGAGGTCGGTAGCAGCATCCATACCTGGTCGCACATCGCGTACTCTTCCTCTGACATCTCAAAGCTCGTTCACGGTGATCAAGGTATTGTAATGGAGGGCGATGACGCAGACGCAGAGGGTGAGCTTGAAGACGAGTCGGGTGAACATACGACCGCCGTGTTTGGGCTTCCGTAGCTTGGTTGAAGGGGTGGTGCCGGTTCATGGTATGTCCTCAAGTACCTTCACCCCATTCTGCCCAACTCAATCAACCCTTAGGAGTTCTTATCTTATCTCTGACCTTCTCTACTATCTTGGCGTGGTGCTACTCCATCATCGTGTTTTTTGAATCGATTCCTCTGTGCCTTTACACTAATTACAACTCCGCTTCGCTATTTCGAGCAGATTGGCGTTAGCTTTTGGGTCTACCCCAGCTTGCCTCGTGGTTGTGGCTGAATCAAGGATCACGTCGCCTGACAAGGACCTCACTGGGGTAGGTATCTATGATTGGCCCAAACCCAACGGGCAGGAGCTTGGTCCTAAACCTTAGATTCAATCACGGCTGGAAGATTGACTTTCCGTTAAACTTTCCCTTCCTTTAGACCTTGGACTGGATCTGGAAACCCGGGACAGCATGCCCTTTCAGCGGGTTGACGCCATCCGATGCCCGACAACACGGACGTTGTACCTTTATCAACGGCGGCAAGATCCCGAGAACGACTTCTAATCACTCAGAAAATCAGTGATTATTGTCGATACCGACCGCAAGCAGCCGCGAGTCTCCGGTCGCGTCTCCAGATGGAACACGATTGACCCACCGATCTATGAATGAAAGATAGGCCGTTTGCGGCCAGAGAGGCGGGAGCCGGACCGTCACACATGGGTCTCTGGACAAAAGATATTATCACTGAGGACCACGTTCCAATCCAATTCCAGATATTTTGATTTATATGCGATAGATCATTGCTACAGTCTTGCACCACCAATGCATTGAGGTGCCTCGTTCTCGACTTTCGAATGGCCATTTCATTCCGGATCCCCACCGAATACTAACTCTGACTTTGCTTTAAGAGTGTTCGTCCCTGAATCAAGTTGGCGATGGGCCGGGGACCGGGGTGTCTATCATCGGTCAGTCGCTCCCTTTTTCGAAAAAGTAATTGATTCTCATGAACGACCTCTAAAGGCTCTCAAGAGGCTACGGCTCGCAGCTGCCATGTAGTTCCACCGACAGCACCACCTGTTGATCGGTGCCTGCCATTTCCACTTGCGTGCAATTGGCAGGTCAAGACCTGGTCCTCGGTTAGCGCCGAGCGGCAGTTACCGCGAGTTTGTTTCGCAAACTGCCGTAGATCGAAAACCCTTTCTTTCAGCAACCCACGGACATAGATTTCATCCCCCGGAAAGACCCAGATACACCTGGAAATGCCCAAACCTTGTGCGTAGGCCGTCATAACCTTAAAAGTTTTGGCAGGGTGTCTCTAGCGGGTCCATCGAAAACTCTGGAGATTTCCGGTTTCGCCATGCTTCCCCTCCACCCCCACACCCCTCAATGGTTCTCGCCACTTTTATGTTCCATCTCGGATAGTTTTATCATGGACATTGCCGCTGGTCTTTTCCGTCAACACGATGTTTGTATTTTGCGTTTTAATTTAAGCATGGATCCTCTCCTCAAAAACGACATCGGTTTCTTCCTCCCTCCCTCGCAAACATGGCCTCCATCCCCCCTGCCAATGATGAATTTCCAGGCGACAGGCTCCCCTTCATCGAGACGATCCAGTATCATCGACGCGGGTCAAGCTCCCCTGAGGGTGCCTCCGACGCGTGAGTGAATGCAAAACGGTGTCCATGCACTCTTCGCTTATGTTTGTCGCGCTCGACAGGTTACCCATCCCACCGGGTTGGAGCCGCTATGTTCACCCGAACGGAGATGTCTACTTCCGCAACCACCAACTGCGACTTACGACCCCGGACAACATACGCCAGCCTGTAATTCTTCAATACGTGATGGACGCTCGGGAAGACCATCTAGAGACCATAGCGGACGACCCCAACTACGCACGTCTTCCCCCAGATTGGGAGTTGACAATATCGGACATCAGTGAATCAACCGCCGTTATTGGGATGTATTCGAGACAGGCTGGACGGGCATACGAGTGGCGGGAACACGAAGGTTCATTACCGTCTCATAAACGTCGCTTCTATGAACTGACCTTTCTCAGGACGCCTTGCCATTAAGGAAAGGCAGCATTTCTGGTCATTTGTAGCGGAGTATCCTTCACACTACCCCAGTCTCCCTCCGGGCACGGAAGAGGAGTTTGTAGCTGCGGTTACACAAGGTAAGCCTAATTTTCCCATGTCCGGTACACGATGCGAACTCATGTCAACATTGCCCAGCAAAATTTCGCTTAAGAAACGGAGAAGTATTCCCTTTCACTGAGCAGCAGATAGACCAGATCACCACGTTGTATACACAGCTAAAGAGTGCGTACCACAGTACCTTTACCCCTCGTTCATTTCTGACGACGCGAGCCTGCAGGGCGACACAACATACCTGCCCTCGGCTGGCTGCTCGGTGTCGTCATGCCTTTGGAATCAATAGGCTCCAGAATGAACGGCAGTCTTGAAGCGCTGATGGAAGACCTGCAATTATGACGAGGCTGCGCCACACCCTCCCCCATTTTCAGCTCTGTTCTCAGCGTCGCGGGAAGCACACAAGGACAACATCAGGAAGGCTCGTCCGACACCTCAGGCATCCCACCATCGATTGTGATATGAAGTCACACCTTCCCCGCTCCATTATCGGCCGCAGAATACGCCTAGAATTCCGCTTCCGAGCCGTGTCCAAGTTCAAACGTTCGGAAATGAAGCCACAAGAGGAGAGAGGGATACCTTTCTCGCTCAACGTCCCCCATAAATTATCCCTCAACGAATACCCTCCGCAATTCACTATGCCGGTCGTCCCTCCGCCAGTGGAGCTCTGGATGTTCTCAGATTCTCCTCGACCTTCCATGATTTCCTGACCCGCTCCCTCAAGACCTGTTCGCCTTCAGGCACATATCTATCCAGTTCCCACTTTATGTCCGTCAGGAGGAGGTGTAACGAACGGCGAAGTGCCGGGATGCCGTATCAGTGGGGTGCCCCGGACGAGCGCCAATTTTAATCCCGCTTAGCTGAGAATGCGAATGGGTCATACAATTGCCCATTCTCATCCCCATCTTCTCTGCCCTGCACTCTATTAACTATCTAACCGTCGAATTGTTATTGTTCACCTGCTTTGCTATTTGCTATCTGTAATTGCTTTATGATCGATGCTTTCGCTGAATGTTATTCTCTAAATTGCTGCTCTCGCATCGAATGGAACTGTTTGAAGGCCAGACTTCCTACTCAAGCATCGAGTCCTAGGGCTGGAGCGCCGCGCGCGCTTGGCATGCACTGGCGCCGTCTCTCAGCAGGCGCCTCTTCACTTTTCTTCACCAGAAAGACGTACAACAAGAATTCATATGAATGGAAGCAGGTAGGTATGACCCAGACGGCTTGCTGCAGATAGAGCACATGGCCAGAGGAGCAAGGTCCGTGAAGAGCTTCGCGAAGGCGAGGTGAGGATTACCAATCGGCTCCTTTGCGCCGTACGCATTATACTCGCCCTCTACGCTGTGATCAAAGACAATGAGGAGGGTGATCAATCACCGATGACGATGAAGGTCATATCAACGGCTTTACGGGTGCTTGAATTGCCATGTGTGAGTAGGACGCTGTATACAGGACGTTTTGGGTCTTAATGCTCCCTCTCCAGGGATGCTATAGAAGGCCGTGTGTATATAGTTTAGATGATTAACCTAGAAATCTCTATACTCACCGAATATTGGAAGCACTTCGATTTTCCTTGGAGCGAAAAGGCTTTAGACCAGCCGGCGTTGTAGCGTCCCCGGTAGAATTTATCCCTTGACTTGTCACAAAGCGATGAGACGGGCAACTCGAAGAGAGGATTCGAACACCTGTCCAGACGCAATAAAAGATGGTACTACCAGCTACATTCACCGAACAGGCAGCGCTCCGTTATCACTCTGTGAAGGGATCCTTCGAGACTACAGGTTAACAAGTCCCTATCTGAGCGGAAATGGTCACTGCCTGGTATGAATGTAACGAGGCTCGGCTAGGGCGCAATGTTAAAAGGCATGTTCACCGACCTGCTACGACCGGTGTCCGGTGACCAAGTATACTCTCTTTGCGTAGCTCTAGCGTTTGAAATAGACTACATGAACAACGCGAGCCTTCTGGTTTAAAAGGTCGCATGGCATGCGCGAAGCATTGTCCGCAGAATCCAGAAGGTAGGACGCGTTGCAAGAAGGTCCCCTCGTTATTTACAAGGTACGCGGTGGGTCTGGGAACCCGAGCCGCTGAGTTCCCCGCAGGAATGGGACCGAGGTTTCGACTCTCCCGGTTTCAGGGTTATAAGGAAGCGAGGCGGAAATAAAGCTACTGGGCGATAAAAATGAGCAACACCGAGAGCGAGGCATATAAGTTCAATCTGAGGAATTGAGGGCTTAGCAAGATTTGGAACAAGGCATACAGCCGACTTCTAGTCTGAGGAACGACCTCTCCCAGGCAGAAGCACTTACTGCAGCGAGCTAGAAGCAAGACAGAAATATCCACCCACCGTGCGACAAAGTTAATGATGACGAGATCGACACAATGACCTGGATGCCATGCAAGCTTCATTTGAGGGATTTCAATTGTCGCAAAAAGTGGGGTAGCGTATTGCAAACAGGCTTGAAGAGGAGACTGAAATGATGACGAGATCAACACCCACACACGGTCCATGCAAGCTTCATTTGAGGAAGTACAATTGCAGGAACAGGGGAGGAAGGCAGCATTAGCCACACCGAAAGAGGAAGGTCATAAACTTAAAGTTCAAACTTCAAGCGGTTGCAGCACCTGCCCCTCGCCACCATTTGACCACTCCGTCTTCTCCACCACTCACAAAGGCCCCGGCGGCACCCACAGCCGGAGCCTTGGGTCTCCAAGAGACGCTCCAGACCTCGCCCGTGTCCTGGATCGTCGATACGGCAGCTCTCGCACCAATGTCCCAAACCTTAATCGTCTTGTCCGCAGAGCTAGTTGTCGAAGGTGAGATGAGTGACAGGTCGGGCTTTGACAGTGGGGCATTACGAACCCTGATAGACCTAGACGTCCGTCCGGCGAGATGTCTGCGCTCAAGACCCACGAGCTGTGCCCCGCAAGCGACGCAACGGTACCACCTGGGGCAGACCGGACGTCATGTAGAACCAGACGTTTGTCTTCGGAGGCGCTCAGAAGTAGCTATATTACATAGACGAATCGAAATGAACATCATCAGCGCATGTCCTCAAGCTGCCAGTTGGCCAGAGCTGGGGTGTAGAATATTTACGTACACTGGAGTCAGGCGACCAGGCGATCGAGCGCACGGACATCGCGTGAGAGGTGAAGGCTGCCGATAGCGCGTTCGTTTCGAGGTCGAAAACAAATATTTGCCCGGTTTCTGAGGACATGGCCAGTCTGCGGCCATCGGGGCTCTGGATAGATATGGAAAGTAGTGAACCTTGTTAGTGGGCACTATGCACGCGCTGGCGATCGACACTCACATGAGCACAGGACATGCCAAACTTATTCCGCCCAGAAGGAATGACTGAGAGGCGTTCGCCAAAGTTCTCAGCCTGGGCCGAGTGCACGGTGACGCTGCCAGACCCGCCCGTCGACGCATATGTTCCTCCTTTGGGGTTCAGAGAAACAGACCAGGCTGCACGTCATTAGCCTCCTGCGTCGTAGCTGGGTCAATGAGCTGGGGTGGACTCACAAGGCTCTGCTGCTTCAGCAGTGCGGTTGTAGCTCTCGAACTTGGATACAACCTGGTTGGTCTCGAGGTCTAGAAGACTCGTGAGGCCTTCGATGCTGTTGTACAATGCTCGCTTCCCATCTGGAGATACTGATAGCGAGACCAAGGCAAGAGTGTGGGGCGCGGGCGCTTGGACATTAGCGGGGTGCTGCTGGCCCGATATCGAGAGCCATTGCTTGATAGAGCCATCCGCGGATACCGAGACGGCTGTATCTTCCGCTGTCCAGGCTACGCCCCAGATGGCCTCAGAATGCGCTAGACAAGGTGCAGCATGAGCCTTGAATCTCGTCGTTCATGATGCAACAATGATGGCTGTACGTTCTGAGCAATCGTGGGCGTGCAGGAAGGCTAAACTCTGGTTTCTTCACCGTCAGCGCGAGCTTTCAAGCCAGAGATTTGGAGCTCACCATCGTGTTAATGTCGTGCTCGTCGTGTATGACGCGTTGTCGACGCGCTGCAACGATGAGCTCGTGACTCTCGCCGCTGTGCGGAGATTGCCGGTCGGAGCCTCAATGATCTTTAAAGCACAGCTGAAATTGAACCTTATTCCCTCGCATCAACGAAAGCGGACGAAGACACCCCAAACTTTTTGTTTTCCTAATAAAATCACACAAGTGCGTCCAATTCAGCGTATCTAGGGCCAGAATACTGATAGAAAGTGCAGGATGTCTGACGCTGGAGATGACATTCAAGTCGACGCCCCCGTTGAGGTGACCTCTGAGGCTCCCAAGGGCAAGCTTTCCGTTGAGGATGCTCTCCAAGTGAGTCTCCCAATCCCCATCTCTAACACAATCGGAAGATCTAATCTACTTTCCCCGCTATCAGCAAGTGTTGAAGAACGCTTTGGTTCACGACGGCCTCGCCCGCGGTCTCCGCGAGTGCGCCAAGGCCCTCGACAAGCGCCAGGCCCATCTCTGTGTCCTCGTCGAGACCTGCACTGAGGCCGAGTACATCAAGCTCATCGAGGCTCTCTGCGCTGAGCACAAAATCAACCTGATCAAGGTTGGAGATGCCAAGGTCCTCGGCACCTGGGCTGGTCTCTGCAAGCTCGACCGTGAGGGCAACCCCCGCAAGGTCGTTGGCTGCACCTGTGTTGTTGTCAAGGACTACGGCTCCGAGTCCGAGGGCCTTAACGTCCTCCTCGACTACTTCAAGAACCGTTAAATGTGAGTACGACTTTCGGTTCGGTTCGACTTGATGACAAGACAGACTCCCTCAACTGAGATTAACGTCGATGGGGATTTATGTCTATCCGGAATCATTATATTATTGTCTGATCCTTCTTCTGTGCCGTTTTATCCTTCAGCTACTGACCTACTATCCTCTTTCGACAGTGCTTTGCCGTAGTTGTACGTTCTGTAGTCACTTGCATTGCAATAAAATTGTAAACCGCACACTCTCATTCGTTGGATTCCCCTTTATCCCGTAAGGAACGCCTGTGATGGCATTGATTTCCCAGCGCCGGCGACAATCGAATCTTGACGTCAACGTCGACCATGTTCTCTCCTGCTCTCCTTCGTCGTTCTCTAAACTCAACACGGACCCTCCATGCACGGTCGACTACCGTAAACCGCGCCTTTCACTCAAGCATACGGCGAGCTGACCGTTCATTCACAAACCTGCTCGCGGACGGGACCCCGCCACCGGTCCAAGTATCCTCAGTAAACGAGGACGGAATCGACCTAGTCGACGGGTTGAAGATAGCTGGACCGTGTGTGTTCCTTGAGGGCAAGGTATTCCTATGGAATGTGCCTGAGGTGACCCCAGAAGCGGGGAAAGACGCGTTCAAAGGGTGGACGGAGGAGCATTTGGAGTTGTTCAACGTCGTTATTCCAACGCCTGGTGCGCACTGTTACTCTGCTCTGCTGTGCGATTCGGACTGAGATGGCCTACTTTGTGGATTTATTGCAGAAATCATGCTGCTCGGAACTGGAAAACGGATACTGCAACCCCCGCCGTTCGTGCGGAAGTACTTGAACGAGCGGGGCATCCAGCTCGACGTTCTTGATACAGTGCGTCCTTTCCAGCCTCATCTCGAGCATACCGTTGATACTGTCACCTTGAACTTCCAACAGAGAAACGCCTGTGCGACCTACAACCTGCTTGCGGAGGAGGGACGGCGGGTGGCTGCTGCCCTGCTGCCGCTGTCGGCGAGAACGTGGCCGTCGGCCCCCAAGTCCTAAAAGGCCTGCGCCGTAGCTTTGACTTTTGCGTTTAGGCAATAGACTTATCTTTTGGCGAGATAGAATTCAATTCTACATAGTTAGACTGCGCCTGCGGTGTAGATCGCACTTGGGGCGTCGTTGGAGAACTACGGTCGATCCACAGCCGAGGCTCGGGGTAGTATGGATGTATGTAGAAGAGCTGGCGGGGGCGGTGGCGCTTCTATTGCCTTGTCGGAACGTTTGGGAGGCATGCGTTGTGGACTGGAAGTAGTGTACAAACGATGCAACTTTTACATACAGATATTAGATTGCTTGTACGCCTTTATTAATTCGCAGTTACTCGGCGCTAAACATTGTATTCATGACATTGAAGTCCAACCAGGTCAAGAGGGTGTCGTTTCGGAAGCCTTTCAGGGCCTGAGCAGTTCGGTCCCGAGGCATAGTCACAGCAGGTCGTAAGATTCCATTGGGGTCGCAGTGAGGAGTTTCTTCCCAGATGGTACCCTCGGATTCAGAGTAAGCTTGGGCGCAACCAGGAAAGGGCGTTGGGTATGTGGTCGCAGGTATGTGGCGGATTCCGGGGCCTAAGGCTCAGATATCTTCGTCACTGAAGGATGCCCTCCGTTTCCCCTTCCCCTTATCGTCTGTGGGCTCAGACGGTGGAGGGGCGACGCTCTCATCGTCGTCATCGATGCTGGGAAGAGTGACATTTACAGGTAAAGGCGCTCCTGGACACAGCATCAGCCCCTGTTCAGTAGCAAGAAAGTGATACGTACGTGTCTCAGGGTTTATAAACTGAATGAACAGCGTCTCCCAAGCCGGGAGCCCAAACTCGCGAACCTGCCGTCCGGGATCCAGCACGGTGTACGTTCCAGTGGGTTTGCCCCGTTCTTTGTCCTGGCTACAGATATGAAAGTCGTTGGTGCTTTCAAGTACCAAGAGGTTGGATGGAGAGGGCGATATCAAGAGTAGAAGGTCTTCGGATACCTCAGCGTTCAGAGCTTCCAGGGCTTCCCGCTTGAGCTGGGAGATCGTCGTGGTCGGTGACACCCCCGAGAGCGCTATCGTGATCTTATGCGTCTTCAGAAAGATCTGGTGCACTTTCGGCTGTGGCCTAGGAGGCTATAAATCACTAGTCAGACATCGAATGAAGCAAAAGCCCGAAAAAACATACCATGGTTAATGAGCTAAACACGATAGGCCGACGCGACAAGGAGGCCGGAACGCGACTGGGTTAGAGGTCCGATTCAAGGTCCGACTCGAACCCGGGATCACGAAAGCTTTGGTGCGGTCGCAACGTCAGTCAACAACGATGAGCGTCCACCAGGCCGGGACAACGAGCAGCGTCGAGAGGGTCGACCTCACCCCCATGCCGTCAGAGGTTCCGCAGGTCCAGGAGCTCGGGACGACCAGCGCTCCACTGAAAAGCGCAGCGTTCTTCATCGGGGCATATTGTAAGGAGTACAACGGTGCGTCGTGGTACCTTCTCATTTCCATGGACTCGTGCTGACCTGGATTTTGCTTTGTTTTTCGTTGGCGGTGCATCCGAATATGACAGAGGACTTCATGCTCTGCAAGAACGAGAGCCGGGAGCCCGGGCATTGCCTAAAGGAGGGGAGGAGGGTTACGCGCTGCGCTCAGGACCTGTAGGCGACTCCGACTCCGCTCTTGACCGCCTGTACGGACATTAACTGCAGGCGCTCGGAACTAGGATCACCAAGATGCGGGAGAACTGTCTCTCCCAATTCAATGACCACTGGAACTGCCTAGAGAAGAATAACCAGGTGCGTCGTCGGTCGGTTCTCCACCGTGTACCGGGCTCGGGATTGATTTAAACTTTTACTTCTTTCGACGCTACTCCACTCACTATCCTCTCCGGCGCCTTTTCATTGCGACCATCCAGGAGTACTACCTCTGCCGGAAGCCCGAACGCACATTAAACGCCTGCATGTTCGAAAAGCTTGTGAGTATCCCTGTTATATTCCGAGGCTGTTCAATATTCTGACCATATACGCTGCACTTCACGCGACTCCCTTGATAAATTAATACTGTTGCCGACACCTTCCCTCCGCTGCGCTATCAGGGTCTTACCAAAACCATTCCCGGAGGAGGACTGCAAGGCCAGCAGGTGCACGAAAAGGCCAACCCCATTTTCAAGGCAATGCAGAAATAATTGCGCCGCCGACCACCCAACCGGTTACCGCGCCCTTCATCAACGTTGATACCTCCGTCGACATATCTAAGTCTTGCATATTCCAGTTCTGAATACTATCGATTTGCCGCGCATGGGACGGAACGGAACGCATCAGGACCCAAGGCCCAGGAACCTTTAGCCTAAACAGAGTCAAGGCACTACGAACGTAGTCAGTTTCTCGACATTTCACGCTAGATTAACGGGAGAACACCAATAGACTGCACCCCGTCACTCGTCTGGTGATTTGGGGTCTGCAGTACACGGCCCCGGATTCTCCTAGTTGAACCCCCAGCAGGGTCACTGAAAGCCCCAGGAAATGAACGGGAGAACGTCGCCACGCGGTTTCTTCCACCAACTAATATGCTTTAGTTCGAGTTCATGTTTCGCGTCTGAGCTTCGAGGAGTTGTGAAAGACTGGCTCGAACACTGGCTGTATCGAGAACTCACCATTTTCCTTGCACCGCACTAGCCTTTAACGGGAGGTAATTAAAGTCGCGTGGTGAAGCGCATCCGGCCAATTTTTGAATGAATTCATTGAAGTTCGACGTTCATTCAGCGCAGCTTTCTTTTTGGTATATTTCTTGCCAATTTGCAAGTTAGAGGCTGAAGAGTCCAAGAACAAGCATGTTCGCATCCGAAAGGAGACGTGGCACGTGATCAATATGGTGATGTTGCTTCGCCAGGCGCCGGGGTCCAACGTCGTACAGCTTGACCTCCTACCATCTCGACCGACCGCCTGACCACCATTCTTAGACGCCTAAGGCTCCACGGCCCGACGTCTCCACCTATCCTGTGCGGTGCTTATCAGGACTGCGTCATGATGAATGGCACGACATTCCCCCTCCGATGGCTGCATCCGAACGGGCGCCTGTCTTCATTCAGAAGCATATTTGCCCGACATCCAAACGGTAGAAAACATCTGCCGCGAGGAGTCTATCCTTCGGATCTCTCCAAGCCTCGTTTTTTCTCTGGACATGCGCTTGGCACTTCTCTGAGTGTGCCAGAAGTCTGGGGCTCCCATTCAATATTCGTTTCACTGTCTGACGACCCCTACTTCAATCTCTCGCTCGAAGATGTGTTCGTATTCCCTTTTTCATTACTTTGAATAGGGAGGGGCTCAATGTGACTGACGAAAGTGCAGATTGTTTCGAAAACACGACGTTAGCAAACCTCTGCTGTTAATATACAGGGATAAACCTTGCGTCGTGATAGGGAGGAACCAGAATCCTTGGAAGGAGGTCAATTTCCATGAACTTGGTCGTCTCGGGATCCCGTTTGTCCGTAGAAGAAGTGGTGGAGGCACTGTATATCATGTATGTATCTCCCTTCCGTTTTCACATCTCAGCCCTCGCGTTTCACAGCAACGCGACAAGCGCGACGCACTGACGCAACTTTTTTTTCATCTCTTCCTTTTTCATTCATTTTATCGTTAAAGGAGAACTATCATTGACAAAGCCTGTGATTAGGACCACGGGAATACAAATTTCAGTATCCACCTCCCTCGAAGCTCGTTTGATAGACACGTTACGGCGCAAACGGTATTACGCGCCGTCCGGTCTCTAGGAATAGATGGTGCCCGACTAAACGACCGTAATGATCTTTGTGTGGGCGCAGAAAAGATAGGTTTTCTTCTCTCGAATCACACCGTCTGTGATCCTTGAATGGATTGGCGGAACTCATTCCGCCTTCTGTGGAGAAAGCGTGGCCGGCCAGCCTCCCTTCTATCTTTTCCTGTTCAGACGAGAACGTACCGTTTGGCTGACATTCTTCGTTTCCACGTCTCAGGTTCTGCATACAAGATTGTTAACAATAGGGCGTATCACCATGGGACGATGCTCATCTCAACAAAGCTTGACACGCTGGGTGACCTTCTGCGCGTGAAGGGAAAGGTGAGCTGCTTCACCTCCATACCCCTCCTTCCCAGCCCTTCGGCTGCCCGTTGTTCTTGCCCTCTCCGGCGTCTAACCCTGGCACCGGTAACATACGGTCACTGCCTCACAACGGGTTCGAACGGGCATGGATGACCAATGTCCGTGGTCGGTGGGTGGGTGGGCGCCTCTGAAGTACCCTTAATAGGCGCTGGAAGTTTTGACAGGCGTCATACCTGCCTTTTGAGAGGCATTTCTTCTCCGCCCGCTTATCTCCCCTCATTACTGTACTGCTCTTAGCCCAGTGATCTGGTACAAAGCCACAACATCCGGCAAACTTGCCCCTGTCCTTATCTTTCTTTTGTTCAGATCTTGACCGGCGCTGGAGAAGTATGCGCTTTATTACCGGCTTGTTTGTTGACGTGGCAGTCGCTTAGAGGCCCACGGCCAGCTGGCTCTCCTCAGCTTGTGTCGAGCCGGATCCTCTTCCTCAAGGCTCGACGGCGGTCTTTCAAAACTTTCACTTCCGCAAGGAGAGGTTTTAGCCAATGCATGGGCGACAACCTCGGAGACTCCATACGACCGAGAGTCCATGACTCTGGAGTCCCTTACTATCCACCGAACAGCTGGATCATCTCCACCCTGGAGCAATAATCCTCTTGAGGGTTAATCTTTTTTTACTCTTTGCTCTCGTCTCATGTTGCTCCGACAATGTTCTATTCATCAAGGCGTGCTGCGATGCATGCTGTTGAGAACTGGCGCTCTGCTCATGCTATTCAATTGTTACTCTTCACATACCCCAGTGTTTCGTTTCTCCTTGGCCTTGCTGCTGTTTGTTTTCGTTCTCCTCATTGCGTCCTCGTGTACGCGAAGCTAACCACCTTTTCCTTTATCCCGACCGGTTAAATCTTTGTTTAGGAAAATATGGTGACGAAAGGCGTCGCATCTGTACGCTCGCCCGTATGCAACCTACAACAATACAACCCGGAAGTCACACACGAAGCCTTCACGAACGCCGTTGTAGCCCAGTTCCAGAAGGACTATGACATCCACCAAGAGGTGAGTTAGCAGCGCCCCATGTCCACGGCGTTTCAGAATGACACGTCCACCTGTCTGTGCTTCTCTATCCCTTTACTCATCTATCGTGTGTGTTCTGGGACTCGGCCCGAACGTTTATCTATCCAGCCTTTTCTCGTTTCTGATAGTCAAGACTTCAGATGTGACGAAGACATCCGGAAAGGGATAGAAGAGCTGCCTGTGAGTGTCAGGGAGCCAAAAACCCAAACGCCCCTCCCTTTCTTTCTGCTTTCGGTCCGACACACTGACGAGGAACCGAACAATTGCTTCATCTAATAGACGTGGGCCTGGGCGTACGGCCAAACGCCGGAATTCACTTTCGAAGTGCAGCAAACGTTTTCATGGGGATCCGTCGTAAGTCGAAGTCGTCTCGGAACTCCGGAATACGAGATCTCTCCTGCTGATGTACACACTCGCAGAAACTGAATCTACGGTCTAAGCATGGTGTCGTCTTGGAAAGTACGAGCCAAATCTTGGACGGGACGCTGGACGAGTCGGGTGACATTGCCGCATATGTGATGGAACTCAATGCGTCCTTAGTTGGCCAGAGGTATGGGTTCTGGAACCTCGACGGGGTAATGCAGAAAGAAGGTCACTCTGCAGAGCTGGCATTGGTGGTTGGGGATCTGAGGAGGTGGATTTCGGAGATAGCATGACACTTGAGGTGGCACACAGCGAGCAGCACGCTACTGCTATTACAGTTTCCGCCGGAACGCGTGTAATTATGATGGCAATTCCATAGCCTTTCCACTGAAAGGCTATGGAACTGGTGTCCGCGGAGTTTCCCCGCTCAGCAAGCTTTCAAGGGTGGTGTGATCGCGCCCCGTGGGGTACGTTGACAGGCTCGGAATCCGTTCAAGATAGTTTTCGACTCCAATTAGCTTCCCGCTCTAATGATAAACCATATCGAGAACCTTCGCCCAGTTGGTCTGGCATGGGAACGTAATGCATGCACCATCTGTGAATATATTTCCATGCGAGGACCCCTCGTAGTCTATATTGGCGTGCCGGTTAAGGTTGGTCCATCGAGCATTAATTGACATCCTCCAAAGTCGAGTCAGTCTCCTTCCCTCTTTCGATATAATTGCAGCAATCCTTCGCGAGAGTGATGCTAAGGGCTTCTGGATGACTTATTCAGATACTCTCCGAATCCCGACGCAAAAACTTACCATTGATTCGAATCGTTCTTCCCGCTTATGCTTACGAGTGGCAGTGCCAGATAGGCGCTCATAATTTAAAATGTCGCGTTAGACTAAGCTTTAGATTAAGTACTTATACTGAGTAGCCATACAATCACATACATGCTACTCGAGTAGATAAGATAGAGTTCAGGCTGTGCCCAGCCGTAAGGTGTAACGGTCATCTGCCCTTCCATGCCAACGACCACTGTCCAGTTCGCAGTGCCTCTAGCTCAATACTTATATTTGTTGAGGCCCCGACGACCGACCCTCAGACCAGCTTCACGTCAGCTTACTTACAGCGTGAACCTGAAGTTGACCACATGGCATTCCGTAATTATGTTGAGTAAGGATCGCCCTCGCTTGTGACAATGGGAAGCTAGACTACGGCACTTGAATCCAAGCACAGTCCAATAAAAGCTCTCTCTTTCTTCACAGAAGCCACCGTTGTTCACTTAAACAGAGAAATTTAGCCCTAGGAGGCACCACCACACGTGGCCGGCTGCTGGCCACGTTTCTTGGCACACAGCCAGGACCTGCAGGGTCCGCGTCGATCGCTCTTCGCGGGAACGAGGCGGGTGAAGCCAAGGTGAAAATTGAATATCCCTACATCGCCCAACAGGGACTCCGTTTATCTCAGATATTTGGAACGTTATTGGCATTTGAAGTGAACACTGAACCTCTTCCCATCGAGGCCTTTGGGTCCATGTCTACTGCCTGTCAGTGGACGCGAGCATGAGAGCTATGTGCACGCTCTTCTCGCTTGGGAGCAAGAGAAATAGGTTCTTTTGCTACCACTTCTATATCCCATTCAAATATCGCAGGAGCTAGCCTCGGAAGAGATTGCGAAGGAAGAATGGAGCCGACACGTACCACTTCATATCATAAGACATATTCGACCTCCCTCTATTGGCACTTGTGAGGTTTTGAAGTCTTGAAGGTTTGGAGACTAGACTAAGAGCTCTGGATCCAGTCGTTGTACCCCTGTGACCTCCCTTTGCCGTGTCAGAACATTAAATTAACGTGGTGGAGGAAAGGCTATCTAATAAATAAACTCGTGCATATCTCTATAATTATCAGTACCATGATTTATCGGCGGCTACGGATGTTACATGACTTACATCTAATCTGAGCTTGATATGCCGGCCTTCGCCGATTCGAGCATGGCAGCATCACATGTGTCGCAGCGCCGAAGGCGGGCACTGCTTGCCTCCTGCCATCGACATCGAAACGGTTTCCCGCAGTGCCATAGTATCTTGGTCCACAGGCCTCTACGGTCCGAACGCCTGCTATCAGGACTCAGCTGGTCGTTCTTATCGCCTTGATTACGTCACGAGTCCATCGAACCAAACCACTTTCAGGTTGCTTTCAGGCTTGTCTTTTGTGAATCAGTCCACAAGCGCCGGCAGTCGACTCGATTCGACCCGGGCTCTCCACGATTGGAGGTGGGCTATCTAATACCCACAGTTCATAGCACGGATCTTGGAACTCGTTCCATCCGCCCGTGGGTTCTCGAGCCTGTTATGAGGTCGTAATTCTGGCGACCGTACCCATGAAGTATGCCGACGAATTGGGGTGGCATCTCGCTTGCCTCGTTTCTCGGGCGGAGCGACTTTGAGTTGGCATCCGAAATGCCTCTGTATTCGCCTCAAATGGGGCTCGGGAGTATCACTTGGGTACCTTGGTGAGTCCACTTTCCAAACCCGGGGCTCAGAAGCCTCTGCGGTCAACCACCGATTTGACTCGCGCGTTTCTAGGCAAAGCCACATCGCGGTAAGAGTGGGAGCTAAACCTCCACGAGAGAGGCGGTGCGCCTCTCAGGTCATTCGAGGCCACATCGAAGAAGACCGCACACCGCGTATGTATCCTGTGCTTTCTTGTTTCGTCCCCCTTCGCTCGCAATTTGGTTCACGTTTCGCCTCCCAGCACGCGCGAGCCTTATTGTGCTGGTTCTCTTCATTGCGTGAAGAGTCGCCCTATTTCTCTCTGGAACTCACAGTCACGTATGTATCACCCTCGTTTCTGTCCATTTTATTCGGTTTCATTGAGGAGCGCTGCATTAACAACATCATGGTGTCTAGGACTTGAGCTTGAGGCCTCGCCCCGAAGCAGCATATCGATCTATTCATTCAGAGCCTCGCTCTACAGGCATGGTCGCCAATACACTATGTCACTATTCAAAAATCTTTGCATGAAGTGCGATCTGCCGGAATGAGTGCCATAGGCCTTAAAGAGGTTTTGGACCGGTCTAGCGGGATATATTTTCGTACAACCTCGGTCTAGAGGAGATATACTTTGGCACTCAATCTCGTCTCTTTGCTAGTAGGCGGTGCTTTGAACACTATTCCAACCAAACACCATCGTACGTCCGGCGGGACAGGATCTGGCCAACGCTTTGGTTTTTTTGATTGACCGTGGTCCTTTGGCACCTGCGCTCACGGCTTCCTGATGGTGGTGTTCCTTCGTGGTGCTTCGTTTCTGCACAGATGGTAACTGGAAAGGCGAGTGACCTTTTATCCTTTTCATCTGAGCGCGCCTTGCTCACTCCCAGCCACTCCGGTGGCGCGACGGGGCCCGGATAAGCCCAAATTCCGAGGATGACACTGCAAGCGCCTCTTGAATATTAGCGCCTGTCGACGACGCTTGTCCGGATCTTCCTGTCAGCCCTGCTGATCCATCTGTCGTCTTCCATGTAGATCTGCTCAGTCACGACAGCCCTTCCGGCCGATCTTTCCGATGCTTGGCGGAAATCATCTTTGGGACGAATCGTCCTCTCTGGCTCATTGCCGCTGGCGATCGCCTTGCAAACCAGCGGCAAATACCGAGGCCCTGTAGGTTAACCGTCCCTTTCGTCCTATCGGACACCTTCACCGATACTGATCAGATATTAAAGACCACATATCCCTGCGTCCGTGTCCCGCGGATCCTCAGGAAGAGCTGCTCTTCTCTGACCTCGACAGCCTAGCAACATGACCAAGGGTACAGACGGGCAATTGGCTTGGTTCTAACTGATCCCCAACATGGGCATACCCACAGTCCTGGCGTGTTCATTCGGTCGCTGACACCATCTGAACTCCTAGATCGAGGCTGGACACAATGTGCTCATGTTCTCTGAACAGCGTCGTGTGCAGCAGGCTAGATGCTGTTACAGATCCTCCAGCGATGTGATTCCGGTGTGGTACACGCCTCCAGAGCGAGCCATTTATTTTTGGTCGGCACTTCCCATCTTTTTGCCTATAGGTGTGTGTATCAGGGATCTGACATATTTACCTTTTTGCTACTCTTACTTCAGGACCAGATGCGAACCAAGCCAATCCCCTGGCAGCGCGATGGCCAATATTCATCCCGAAAGTACCATACCGAGCCTTGACCAATACGGTCGTCCCCCAATTCGTGCAACCTACTGCACATAAACGGTTGACAGCGTCGCGTTTCGTGTGTGTCACGACCCTCATAGTACCACACCCTCGGCGTGCACATCGCCTTCGATCGAGTTTGCCAGACAAAGTTGTGCGGCCTGGATGCGAATTAGAACCGGTCCGTGTATTCCAAGCCCTTCCTTGCTCCGGGGGCTGAGAAGAATCGGGGTGACTCCATGAGAAAGGGTACAGATATTCACGTAAAATCGCACCCAGTTTTACAGTATCGTTTTGGTGTTGAACCCCAAAACCTCCATCAGAGCCTTGCTCCTTTCCAACTAGACATGCTGGGATGCCTCCTTTCCAACTAGACATGCTGGGGTGAGCACATGAGGGCGCACGGTAAGCCTGGTGCCGCTACGTTCAGTGCAAGGCGTCGTCCCAAAGCGTACAAGTCGATTTCCTGACAGTGGCAGCTGACACCACGCGGGTTTATCGATATCTTCTACACTCCAGAGTGGCTCGCTTGGCGGGTTCCTGGCGCTGGATGCGACTTCGCAGAAAGTGAGAGTTCGGCGGAGCTAGCCGCGGCGGTTGAACGTCGATGGCTGAGGCTTAAACTCGCAGGCCTAGAAGCCTTGTTTCCAACAGAGCCCGACACCACCACGCCTAAACTGAGGAGAGGCGCCTGGTAGGCGCTGTTAGTGGGAGGAGTCAGATTTTCGCGTACGCTGCCCCTACCCAGCTGTACTCCTCACCAAGAGTCCTTCCCCTTGAACCGTTCTAGTTTGGTCAATTTCCGGAAGGACATATTCCTCGACACGGGTTCAGAATAAAGCCTCGCTTCCTGGCACGTCCCGAGAGACGAGCGCAAAAGATGATCGCCCGTGCCGTAAAATCCCCTTCCAGGACAACATATCCGCCATGCAGCAAGGGCCGATCAAAAAATATGGGCACGTTGCCCCCCGCGTTCCCTCTGGCACATTCAAACGGGCCAGGCGTGTCCCCGTTTGACATAAATAAGACATATAAAGAAAATCTATCCAGTACGACGCACTGAAATTCAGACCAAAGAGGAGCGCAGCACTTCACGGCAACGCTCGCAGGAAGCCGCGATGTGATGCAGGTTTTGAGATTCTGCGCACGGGAGCTCCACAGGGAGGTAATCTTGCATGGATCTTGAATAGACCACAACACTTCCCATCTTCATAATGACTTGGGCGATTCAGAGACACGCGTTCACAAGAAGTCCATCTCCGATTAGGGGTTTCGAGGGTCCAGGTGGATGTATTGGCCGATTTCCCGGAGATGAGGAGGCC
The DNA here is from genome assembly GCA_013368325.1 of Ephemerocybe angulata. Classification (NCBI taxonomy): domain Eukaryota; kingdom Fungi; phylum Basidiomycota; class Agaricomycetes; order Agaricales; family Psathyrellaceae; genus Ephemerocybe; species Ephemerocybe angulata. Next base: position 147,300 of record JAACJK010000123.1, read on the forward strand.
GTGCTTCTCATGGGATAGGCGTCTTGGGAGCTGGCACAACTGAAGTTCGTTGTCGTCGTCGATTGCAACAGGGACCAGCGGGTTCGCCAGCAAGCTCTGCCAGCTTAAGTAAGCAACTGTCCCACAAGCCTTCGTCACTGGTCGACGAAGGCACTGACTTGAAACCAATGGATTTCAATGCAGCAAGGCTGCTAGTAATAGTACAGGCCAGTAAGAATACAGAGGAAACAACTAGGGTGAGGCATAGTGTATGGAGTAGAAACATAATGCTACAGAGGTAATGCATGGATTGGGGAAGCGAAGGGGAGTGGAAGGTAGTCTGGGCGAATAGAATAACCGGAAGCGTCCAAAGTTTACTGGGTATCTTTTGGAGGAATAAATAAGGGAGAAAGCTAGGGAAGAAAGCAATGGAAAAGCCAGGGGTGATACTGAGTATCTTTTGGAAGAATAAATAAGGGAGAAAGCTAGGGGAGAAAGCAATGGGAAAGCTAGGGCAGAAAGCAATGGGAAAGCTAGGGGAGAAGGCAAGGGAAAAAATGAGACTAGAACTGCCAGTTATGGTATCCAGCGTTGCTCGGCGCCATCCGCTGCACGGACTCCTCCGCCCGGGAGACATTTCTGTCACCGCCGCCGACTGCAGCGAACCCATCATGGCCACTCCAACCACCCATGTCGCTGCCGGTGGTATGCTCATGAGGCTGGAAGTTCCCGAATTGGTGGTCGAGCGGGGGTGCCTGTCGATACTGCGAGTACTCCGAAGCGACCGGCATACCGCTCGCGCGGGGATGTTGTGCGATCGGTACCTGCTGCTGCTGGAAGAGCAAAGCTTGATCGACCTGCGCACCGAGGTTGGAAGACTCGGAAGACTCGTAGTTTCTCTCTGCCTGATTGGCGGCGAACGAGTTCAAGTTGAAGATGTCGTTCCATTCCCCTCCAGCGTCGGAGGCTACTGAGGGAGAAAGCGGCGGCTCGAGTTCAAGAGGCATGCCTTGCAGGACGTTGAACGAGAAGCACTCGCGAATAGCGCTGCTGGCATCACTGAAGTATGAGCCGGCACTGGAACTTTCAGATGGATGGGGAGATGAGGAGAGGTTGTGAGGGACCCGGACTCCGTACGGCGACAGGAACAAGTCATCCAAACTCGCGGCGGTTTGGGGTCGATGGTGATCTAGGTTGAGCCAAAGGGGAGCTTGGCGTTGGTTCGTGTACGACCGGTACTCCCCAGAAGAGGGACGTGCTGCGACTGGAGTTGGAGGGGTGGATGGGAGACTTGGTGCCATCGATGTCGTGCGCGAGACAGGCAACGAGTGCGAGGAGTGGTGGTCAAGGATAATTTCCTTGCCAGAGAGAGAATCCTCCATGGGAATGAGATAGTGATCCCCATGCTTATCGAGGACGTAGGTGGACATATCCGAATCAGTTATAGTTGTGGAGGTGGGTTCACAAGATTTCCCCCAGCGTCTACCCCAAGGGCCCATGGCGAGCTACATTTGACTGTCGGCTTTCAGAGTTCAGGTAGTAAGGAGGGAGTAAACATACCATGTTAGCCATGTCCTTAGGATAACCCTTCGGAGGTTTCTTATTTGCGCCGGGATCCTTCTTCGCGTTAGGCCTTGCGTTAGGCTTCGCGAGAGGGGAGGCGGAGGGAGGAGGAGATGAAGAGGAGGAGGTGGGGGAGGACGAGGATGAGGAGGAAACTATCCGCTTGGAGCTAGAATGTTCTTTGGACATCGTTGCGGCCCCGGGGTAGCGCTCAAGAGGAGGCATGGAGATGAGGACTCCCAATCGAACATGGCGGACACACTATATAGCACGTCGCCTCGTTGCATTTGTGACCTTGAAGCTTAGAGCAAGGTACGAAAGGCGTAGCTGTGTTGGTCAAAAGAGAGCTGTTCGAAGTATGTCCACAGAATCTCGAGATTCAAACTCGAGATTCAAAAGATCCGTCGTTGAACGCCGGAACGTTCGTGGGACCCAGATTCCTGGAATGGCCAACTGGGAAAAGATCTCGATATTGAGATCTCCTATATCAACTCATTATATGAATTCGAATTTGCTCATAACTCCTCATCCTCATGCTTTGCACGCCTTCAGCCGACAGGACCTTTGGCGCTTATTGAGACTGCAATTGTAGAAATCGGACTGCGACTTTTGGCCGGTGCCTTAAGGGGAATTTTAGTCACTGCCCCCGATCCGGACCACATGGTCATCGCCGCCATCACCAGCCGGGTCGACTCCGTGGGCGCTTGTCTGGTGTGGCACCGGTGCGGTATGGTGGAACGAAGTATGTGTACGCTGGCCGTATTACGAGCCATAATTGCGAAGTTATAGGTGATATAGGTACCACAGATAGTGCCTATGCTTCATGCGCCAAACCCAGCAAAAACCGCATCTTACTCCCCAGGAAAGTTCAGTTAGTAAGGAACACTACCGCGCGTCTTTGCGCCGTGATTCCCGACGCGATCGAGCGACAGTTTCCCGCCCCCTCCTTTCCAAATCTGCAATTGCTGTTTAACCTCGCGATATCCACGAGTTCACGGAGATCTTGTGGAGTTTCCAATCAGTTCTATTCTTACCAGCTCAGAAGAGATTGCTATGCCTACCGTCCTGAAAGAACATCAGCCTGTAGGCCAAAAGCTTTCCAGAGCTTCCGGAATGCTAACAAATCAGAAGAGAAGGTAGAGGCTGGGTCGCATTGGCCTCGTGTTGATGAAGGAAAGCTGTTGCGCTTCTCCTTTGGCGACAGTACCCTCCAAGTCGGTCCCATTCGTACTCTGAATTCAGTGTTGAGCCAAGTCGCCTCAGTTGTTGATTTCAAACACAGGTTCAACGAAGTCACGGAAGAAACACACTGCCTCGTACAGCCTTTTACGTGCTATTTCTCAATACAATTCGGGGCCTCAGTCACGTAGTCCTTTGCTCGTGACGAATTGTCGTGGAACTTGCCATCCCATGACACTGTGGCGCAACTGATGGCAGGAAGCGGTTGCGCCTCACTGTGCTATACGGGGGACTCGCCTATGCTTCTACACGGCTAGTCTAGCTCTATGCAGCTCCTCGAGAAATTGAGGCGCTTGATACGAGGTCGGAGGGGACTCATGCTAAACCGGATTTTAGTACTGGGGTGTGGCAGGCCGGTCACCGGTGTCTTAAAAGGGAGTCTGGTGCTGGCGTCGTTGCGAAGCAATAGACAAAAGTGCTCCATATGTTACGGCTCACACCTGCTGTAAAGTCTGTACCGGATGCGCTCCTCGGGCGCATGTTAACGTTGGGCACCACTTCCTTTAATTGCAATCGATTCATCTTAAACCGGCTCGGGGAACTGTTTAGTTGCCTTGCACTTGCTTTGACAAAAGAATCTCCAGGCCAGGCCGAATCTTATCTAGGACTAGCATAACGGGGAAGTTCTTCACTCCGGTGAGCAATATAAGCTGAGACGTGTGGGGTGGCTACAATTCCAGTTCAGGAGCGAATTCTAGTCACCGGCCCCCCTTGAACAACAAATCACAACCGCAGGTGAAGCAAAATGGGAGAAAGATCCTGGAACGCGTTATACACGAGCATGGGAACTTTGCAAGGGAGAAAAACGTTTCGCACACGTTTAGCGCTTTGACAATCTTAACAGGAAGTCGATATGTGCAGGAGGAGAAAGAGAATTAACACCGGTCGGTAATCAACCGTCAGAATCCGGTTTAGGCAGGCAGCGCCGACTCTTTTAGACTTACTGCCATCGGACGGACTCCTAAAAGCGACACGGCTGCAGGTAGAGTGAGGTGGCACCAAGCAGCCGTAAGCCAGGTAAATGCCCCGAAGAATATGTCACAGGGTCTCGACAAACCCCTTATGCCCCATGCCTTCTTGGTCGGGTCCTTCCATATCAAGGTCGGCAACTCAGTTTTACTTCCGTTGATTTCGACGGCGTCGATGGTCGATTGGTACCACAGACACGGCGGCGATAATGATATTGTAAGGACCCTGAGTTTCTTGTTTAATCAGTTTAATCACCGTAGGAAAGTGCTTGGACCCGGTGGCCACTCATCAACCGCCCCACCCGGCCAACCCTTGTAGCTTCCCTAGCAATACAAGCAACGTACGCAGAACCCCTCCCAAGGTTTCTCGGAGGAGTCTCTGTGATTCAGTCGTGCGTTTTGCTCAGCAGATTGCGGGGGCAATGGATTATTTACCGAAATGGACAGCACTTCCAACTTTGATTCTGAGGCTCCGCATATGCGACCCTGAAGGCGAACTTTCATGACCCCCAATGAGAGCGGTTTCTATATTCCAGACTGTGCCCATTTCTATTCAACGGTGACTAGTCGCCGTAGATAGGGCTCCGATCATCGGACACTCTTGTGCCCCGCAGGCCTTCAGTGATTCTGATCCCTACGATGACGAGTGTTCACTGCTAAGTTTACGCTGGGATGATGGGTCGTGTATATTCCACTGAGAATACAACTACATACAAGCTATCGTGAAGCTTCACTTCTGTGACCTACCTAGATGCACGTAGAAGCCAACATTCTCATGTGAGATCACGATGATCATCGATCAGGCCCGGCCACTTGACGGGCGCTTAATTTATTGGTCCTGGAGATGGTCCATACTTATCACTCTGCAAGTTAAGCTGCACATTGTGAAGAGAGTCTGAGTTATTGTTAAAAAAGCTGACCCCGTCCGATAGGTTGTTTCAAACCTCGCGAAGTTCCGCCTCCTCGTGGCACGCCTCGTGTTCTTGCCAAAGTCCAGTCACCTTATGTCCGTCACAATGGTCAATTCAATCCAACATCTCCCAAGCCGCAGGGAGACCTGAAACAAAGCAACGCGCAATCTATCCTAATCTTACTTTATTACTTCATTACTTCACCATAGACGTGTGTACCGACCATGCGAAAGGCGCCAGATGCAGCGCCTTGCGCTTTACTCCGCTTTCCGAATCAATGTCGAGGTCATTTGAGTGCCTGTTCCGCCTCGATATACGAACGTCCCTTCATTCTACGTGTTGAGCCTACTGCATCCTTCTAGTGTAACCGTGATCGCGGATTGTGGAAGAAGCTCATTCTATTCGGAGCCCGAGATTAGGCAGGATACCAGCATCGCCTTGGCTTCTCGTGAAGAACGCCAAATTGTGATTCAGACTTTGTCCTAGAAGGAGGACATATTGAGCAAAATAGTGCCAAAGTGATGATCACGCACATTGCACGTTATGCACTTCATATAGAAAAAGTGGCGGAGATGGCTGTCATTTACGTTGACCTGATTGACGGTGCGATGACGCCCAACTGCTTGGATTCCTTGCAGCAGAGTGCCTCGCTGCAACAGTCACGGTCAAGAGGACGGTTTCAGATACAGAGGAAGGCAGGGATATTACAACATGTCAGGCTCTGGGAGGTCTAGATTTAGATTTTCAGCGTCACCAGGCGAAAGTGGTGCAGCTTCCATTTCCAAGTTCCAACAACAAGTAAATGAGAGTGATCGGACACTGACGACCGGAAATCGATAAAATGCTGCAGAAAGGCGAGTGTTCTGGGGAGCATATCACAAGCAAACCAGTGCTCTACATATCAGGCGGAGGTATTTGAAAAATTTCTACCGTCGTAAACGAGAAAAAAAACTAGGCCGGCTTCACATATCATATGAAGTGTTTTGATGTCTGGACCAGCAGAAACTGGCTGGATATCTTGAGGTCAAGGTTGTGAAGAGTAGTCATTAAGGGCACAAGACATGTTACTGTACGATACAGGTAGGCAAAGTGCGTTCCAGCGGGAGAAGCTGGCATTCACTTGCAAGTAATGTCGAGATGAAAGCCATGCTAAGGAGGTCCGCCCGACCTCGAAGGGTTCAGCTTTTGCCACTTTAGTTAGGTGTCCTCGGGTCTCCCTCTCAAAGTTACAGCTGCCCATTGCTCCCGATTCTCAGCTAAGCACAAAAGGTTCCGACCCAACAGAATCCATTTAGCGCCTCGAACACGCACGCGGCACTCCCCCTCCCCCGGCATTGAGCTCAACTCTAAGCGAACATTATCACCTTATTATTTTTCATAACAGTCAGGACTGCCGTGTACGGTGATCGAGATGGTCGTCCCCATTCCCATCACCAACTTTTCCCAATAGGTCCACCTTTGGTGGTGCAGGATCCAGCGTTGGTTGACGTCTTCGCACCGACCCCCCGAGAGTTAGCCGATACGCAGCAATGTGTTCCTTTCAAAAGTAGCCGCCGCAGACCGAACTGCGACGACTTTGTAGCGGCTACCGCGGCTGGTACTTCAGCGCTGAGACAGGCCGAGGTTACATCGCGAAGTTGGTGCCCAATTGCGTCAGAGGCAGCGCTCTGAGCTTCCCAGAACGTGCACATTAAAAGCGAGCAGCGATGGGTACTCTTGCAGCGGATCTAGAGTAATGGACGAAGGGTGAGCTCCGAGACCTAAGGGGAAGAGGGAAATGAACACAAATGACAAGCTCAAACAAACTCAAGTGCGTAAGCGTCAGAATAGGATAAAGACTCTGGAATATTAGTGGAGTAGAGTGGAGATGTACTTACCATGGCAGTGTACGCGCAGTAAGTAATCACGGCTGAAGCTGTCCACGTCTATGAAAGATTAACTGAGCATCTTCGAGGTCGGCCGCATGAACGTACTGGAGATCAGACTTCGGCATTGTGGTGGAAAGGTACAAAGGTACCAGCTGCGATCGCGTATGTGATCGGATGAGAATTCTGGCGACAATTAGCCTTCGGATTGAGGAGGAAGAAGCGAAGAGCTTAAGTTGAGGACCATTCACAACGAAGTTGCCTTTTCGCACCTGAAAACGCGGCCGAGATAGCCGGCCCTTTCGTGCGACCGATGGCAAGCCTCTCTCCGACAGGGTCCACGCCCGATCGCAGTCCCTAAGGATAAGTACCATTCCCCGCGGGCCAGCTGATAGACCGTAGTAGTTAGTGCTCACCTCATGGACCACAGGGCTGAGGAGGGCAAGGACTCAGATATAAGAGAAATGGCAGCGATAAAGTTAAATCTCGCCTGAAGCTCGAAGCGTCAGTCGCACCCTCCCCTCAAAGGGGATAGTTTAGAGAGTGGCACTGATATACCCATCCCTACTTGGTAAGAAGTTTAAAGGGAGCATCTGCTGCTTTCCGCAGTACGAAACCCGCTTGTCAGGTCTGCTCACATTCGACTCAAGGCTCCGTAGACTTCCCCTCATCCTGCTCCAGCAAAGTTAAGGAGGAATGCCAGCGCAAGGGGCGTCAATCGCGGCAAATCCTCAAAGGCTTGCAGGCACCAGGCAGAGAATGCTTGTCCTTGCCCTCGACTGAGCCGCATGCCTTCCATGATGCTGGTGAAAGGCTGTTCACAGTCACCGCTAGAGTGGCGAAGACAACGTTGTGGGAAACAATGCTACAGAAGGGATATCGAATCAGAGTAAGTGGATATCCAAGCCTGGCAATGGGCATTCACCCACATTTGAGATGAACGTCAGGCTGCCAGGTCTAATTCCACAAATCCCGCAGTCAATTGGGCTTGGATCGAGACAAGAATGAGCGCTGAGGCCGCTGAGGTTTCGATGGACAGGTCCGATCGCTCGCGATCGTGCGCTGTTGGATGTGGAGGGGAGTGGGGTCCGTTTACAGCTCAGCGCTGAGCCGTAGTTGGACGAGTTTGATCGCGCGATCTTGCGCTGTGGGTGCGAGGCTGAGTGTGGTGGGCAATCGAGAGTATATTGTAAGTAACTGTGAAATGGCATCGTTGGACCCTGGGGACACAACGAAATTCGATCATTGAAGGTTAAAAAAGTCTTATCATATGCCTATCGTGGCGACGAATCCCCAAACCCTTCCGAGGTCAAACCACTGGATGCGGGCTGCCACTGCGGAAGCCTACTCACGAGCCCCTAGTATGCGTAGAAACTCACCGATTGCGAGTAACTTGCATAGTTGTCGTTGTCGTAGGAGTCGGATTCTCGGCTCTGCTTGATGATTCTGCGACCAAGAGCGTCTATTCGGTGACCGTTCGCCTATGGGCCAAGTGCGCTTCTGAGGATATCATGATTCAAAACACGAGAGAGGGCGGCCCGGGATGGGCGAAGTGCAACGCTCCTAAAGGCTAAGCGCCGGACAATGCCAAGGAGAGAACGGCGTTCAAGTGGATGGCTGGAGTCTGGACGAGTCACGACAGCCTGAGGAGGCCTGGCGTGGGATGGTCACATGCTGACTAGCGCTGACTCGTGATGCATTGATGGGAGCAAGCGCTTTCGGCGTCTTCCTAAGGCTTGCTTCCTACCACCACCGCGGTCGTCTGACCAGTCTCTCGGCTTCTGCCATACTACGCTAAGCGCCCAAAGGGTCGGACCGAGGAAGCTATCTCTCCGTAGTTCTTATCAGCCCCTCGTCCCAATGACGATGCATTCAGCTGATCAAGCGCCTATCCCCGTTTCGAACAGCTTCTTCGTGGACGGTGAAAAGTGTCCAGCGCGAGGAGGTTCCATCCCGGATCTTTAGAAACGTAGTTTAATTTCTGGGAAGGCCCTTGGCACTTCCGTGGATGTCCCACAAGCCTGGGGCACCCACCCATTCAATCGTCTTTTCACTCTCAGACGACCTCTTCTACTAGAAGACGTGTTCGTATTCCCTATTCTATCGCCCAGAAGGGCCAGCCAGCTCCAATGTGACTGACGAAATTTTCAGATTGTTTCGCAAACACGACGCTACGAAACCTCTGCTGTTAATATAGAGAGAGAAGCCTTGTGTTGTGATAGGCAGCAGCCAGAACCCAGGGAAAGAGACCGATTTCCATGAGCTGGGAGCGTCTCCAGATTCCATTTATTTGCAGACGCAGCGGTGGATGGACGGTGCACGTATGTATCTTTGTTTTCCGCGTTCCCGTTTAATCCTTCGACGTGTTTCACGCCAACGCGACAAGCGCAACGCATCGACGCATTGCCTTTCCCCCAGCAATGTCATTCATCTATTTCTTTCATTCACGGAGGAGTCATTGTATTAACGAAGATTTTTCGACAGGCACATAACCGCCCAAACGATACTGCGCGCCGTCCGCTCACACCTATGCGTGGGCCAGGAAAAGATAAGTGCTATCTTTGTACTCTATATTCTCGGCCTCCAAGGATCATCCGACCTCACGTGTGGAGACGGACGACCATTCATTTCCTTTACCGCCCGAAAAAGAGCAAAGTACGGGGTGACTAATGACTTTACGATATCCACGTCTCAGGCTCAGCCCACAAGATCGTCAACAAGAGGACATACCACCACGGGACAACGCTCGTATCGACGCGGCTTGACATGCTGGGCGACCTCCTCCGGGTGAAGGGAAAGGTACGCCACTATGACGCATCCCCTGCTTCCGTATTCCCCGGGGCGCTTCGAGTCCTCCGTTGTATATGGCAACGTGTTCGCGGTCAGCACATGGTCGTCGCCCAGAAATGGAAGTGCGCAACCAACCGAATTTGCTAGGGCGCTACTTATCCTTTAAGCGCGCGCTGCGGCAGGTCGATGCCCGCTGTCAACTGAGGCATTTCTTCCCCGCTATCTCCCCCTCCTACCCGGAACAATCTCTTTCCCAGCAATGTGGGACGCTCATCGGCCAATGGCATTTGTTCCTATCTTTATCTGTTGGTGCAGACCATCAGCGTCCATCCACACATTGGCCGGAGGTTATGTGCCTTGGGCTCCGCGCTTGCGTGGCGTGGCATGGATCCCCACCCTACGGCGTCGAAAAAGCCACTCGGTTCACGTACTCTTTCGTACCAGACGGCAGCATGATAGCCTCAAGGTTCAGCCTTGGTTGGATCACAACCTTCTTCGAACGAGGGTTCCTGGTCCATGGTCGTCTAAACGAGAACGTTACAGAACTTCGTGAAACAGACACTAACTCGTGGCTTGTTCTCCTTGGAACGAAAGAGGATTATCTTCCTATTCCGAGCACAGAACGGCATTCGACCTTCTTCGCCCCTCTTTTCCCGTAGGCAGTACCCAAGGCCGGGCGACCAGGGGCAGCTCATCAAGAACGTGCTCCGATCTCATCTGGCTTGCTGTTGAGCCAGGCCAAGGGGACGGCTGGCTTATTGTGCGTTGTTATCAGCTAGTCCTGATTCAGTCGTTACTCTTCACACACCGTTTATGTTTTCCGCCCTTTTCTCCTGCTCCTCCCTCGCTGCTTCCGCATGTACGCCCGCAGGCCGACCCAGTTCTTTCCTCTTTGTCCGTCTGGATGAAACAACTCTAGGAACGTATGGTGACGAAGCGTCTAGCCTTCACGAACACTGTTGTATCTCAATTCCAGAAAGACTATGGAATCGACCAGCAGGCACGTCTTCCCAAGATGTCACTTTGCTTTTTTGTCACCTACCTACGTGCTTCACATTTGCACTCCACTTGTCTCCTCCTTCGAAAAGACGTCTAACTCATTGTGTTGTCGCACACCTGGTCCGAACTCTGACCTGTGCAATCCTCCCTACTTCCGGACAGTCATGAGCTCAGATGTGACGCGGATGTCAAAAAAGGCATGGAAGGACTGCCCGTAAGTGCCAATGCCAAAAACTCAATCGCCTCCTCCGTACATCCAATATCGGACCGAGCCGCTGACCATGAACCAAATTACTCTTCGTACCCACAGACATGGGGCTGGCAACTGCTGGCAATACAGCCAATCCGCCTGTGGCGCAGTCGTAAGTCCCCCCAATCTCTCCGTCGCGGCCGCCGGAAGCTGGCCCGGCGCCTCTTCCCCGCATCCGCGAATCCTACTAACGCCGGCGATACACAGAAACTGCATCTCCGCTCCAAACACGGGTCGTCCTGGAAAGTACAAGCCAACTTTTGGACGGGACTCTCGAGACAGGTGACACCGCTGACTGCATCATGCAGTTCAGCAGGGCACTAGTGGGCCAGAGGTACGGGTTCTGGGAGCTCGATGGGGCGATGCAAGAAGAAGTCGGCCAGCATCCACCAGAGCTTGCCGCGGTCGCTCGCGATCTGAAAAGCTGGATGTCCGAAATAGCTTGAGCTTCGCATGCGTTAAAGGTTTGTTAACTTTGCTAGTCGTGCTTTCCGCCGGAAAGCGTAAGCGTGTTGGAACAATCGAAAGCATCCCGATCGATATGTACCGAGGAGAACCCCAAATTGAGAAGTATTGTCTCCGTGCAAAGAGCTTAACGGAGTGTACCGGTAGATCGCGTAGTACATCAGAAGAAGACACGCTTGAATCACAGCGCGTTCTTCTTCGATTCAACGTGTTGCGAAAGGCCAGTGCTGTTTGATCCATGAGGATGGAATGGACGCCTCAATTTAGAACCTGTGGTGTTTTGGTTGTCTTGAGCGAACTTTCTGGGGCCTCGAAAGATGTGTTCCGGTATGGATCGGACCTCGCGGTCTGAGGTCTTGCCGTTTTGGAGGAAGAGAGAGGACACGTGGATGGGCGGTGCGACACGCTGCTTGGGAGTAAGCGCCGTGAAAGTGACCTTGCGATTTCGATCCGAGGATTCCAAGACACACCTCGCCCTGCGGTGCTTGCCGTCACGAAAGGCCAAGCCCTTGGGCCCATGTGAGCACAATCCACGCGCCTGGTTCTGTCTAAGAAAGAACTTGTTTGACGCGTATTGAATTCGGGAGCAGCGCGTGGTCTTTCTACCGACTTCGAACGAGGGGACTTTGGAAATTGGTTGAAAAGCCATGGATCCCGGATTTGAAAGTACACAGCACTTCCGACCAATCGTTCACGCTAGCATGAAATGGGATGCACGCGAAGCTGATGTGTATTGCGAAGGCGGAATATATTTGGACAGAAATCTATGGGCGGTATCCTCGGATGATGGTGTTAACAGAAAAGGCTTCTGGAGCAACAGGCTCAATCTGCGGATAGGATCAAGTTTATTAGCATGTAGTTCCAGGAACAATAGCAAATGGTGCGCACGCTTTGTCCTCGCTTGTGTCCTGTTAATCTTCTATCCCTCTCTAACATTGACTCCTCCCATTTATCGAGATTATAACGTGGCGGCTATTGCAAAAGAGAGGCACGCTTTAGCATCGTTTGGGGCCTTTCATAAACTGCTTCTCCTTTACCTTTCCAAGGTTCTGAAACCGTTGGGAGGCGTTGAGAAGGGTGCCCGCGGTTCCAAACATGGCGGTAAGAAGGCCTAGTTTAGTGAATGAATGAATGGTATTGGGACATGAAATGGAGTCTATACTCACCAAACGGTATCAATGCTTCCCAAGGTACAGGCATCTTGGGCGTTGAAGGCGGTTCAACGTTGTCGAAGGTGCAGGCAGTGAGCAACCCGGGACTCGACGACGACGAACCGTGCAACAACCGCGAGTCCTTGGATTCCAAACATGGGCAAAGTTGCTTAGATAAGGTGGACCCACACTGCCAAGCTGGACCAATAAGCTCTGGAAAAAGGAAATATTGCTACATTATTAGGGGGTACATACGATATACAGGAGCCAAAGGCAAAAACATAGTGCTACACAGGTGGGGGGACATGGGTTAGTGGGGAAAGCATGTGGCAGACGAGTAATAGACTAAAACGAACGAAGAACCCGGGAAGAAAGCGAAAACAAGCGGACGAAGCAAGAGATAAATAGGGAGAAGAAAAGGGTATCATCAGAAATAGAGACGTCTATAGGTGGGGGTATCTGGAAGAAGAGACCAGAAGGTTTTAGTACGGCTGGCGGTACGAGTAAGGATCGTCGAATGGCAAGAAGTCTTGGTATGAACCTGTGGCGAGACCCCCACTGACGAAACCTGAAGGCAGGTCATCCAACGGCTGCGACGTGCCTTGGCCTTGCTGGTGGAAGTAGGGGGGCCATACTTCGTTGCTGCTGGAGGCGACTGGACCCATCATTTGATCCCCCTGGTCCATCGGAGGTTGGGCGACGTGTTGACCATTGCCATCGCCGTGGACGGTGGAAGAAGCCATTGCCATTTGGTACATGAGCTCTGGCATTGTCTGCAACATGTCGAAGCTCGGGGCGGTTGGCGGGTTGTCGTAGCTGGCATGGGTGCTCAAACCATGCCAGTGAGCTGCTTCGGGGTTGAGACTGGTGGGTAAATCGAAATCATAGCTCGTTGCCGAACCGCTGCCCGAGTAGATTGACACCCTCGAGCTCGAATCGGAGAATGGAGGGGAGCTGGGGTGGGGAAACCCAAGGGCCATAGAGGATCGAAGGCTTGAGGGGAAAGGGCCGGGGTTGGCGCGGAGATCATTGCCAGGATAGTGACCGTGGCTCTGAGCAAGGATTGGATAATGGGTGGGGTGATGGGGGAGAGACAGTATCGGAACGCCCGGAAAACTGCGAGAGGTCCTGAGCCGGCGGGGCGCCGGCGAACTTGGTGCAGAGGAAGTAGATCTCGAAGAGGGAGAGGGCCTCGATGATCCGTTTGGTGGGGTCACCGCATGATCTGACATCGCTTCTTTCATCGACATTGGATGGTGACCTCCATCCTGCGTCAAGAAAGAGGCAAAGGCTACCGGTTCTGTGCCGGTAGGAGCAGGGTCGAAGCTGGGATACAGTCTTTGGCCCCAAGGCGCGGAATCTTCCTTGATCTATTGAATTATGGCTGTAAGGATAGGGACCAGGCGGCGTTTCGTCCTTGACTTACGGCTTTTACCATTTCATCAGGGATGTTCTTTGGAGCACGCTTGTTTTTCCCTTTGCGAGATTTCGTTCGTTGAGGCGGGGGAGTGGGATCACCGGGGTATGGCTGGTGCCGACGTGAGCCTGAGGGCTTCGAGCTGGAAGGAGATGGTTGAGAACTTTTGGGCATTTTCGGGGAGAGCGGGGGATGGGCTACCAATTGGTAATGAGAACGACTGGCGTGGCATGTCGGGAATATATAGCTTTGGCCTCGTGCGCGAGAGGTAGATTGAAAAGAGGAAGGGCAGCTATGAGCTGTGCGGGTCAAGTTGCGGTGTAAAGGCACACACACGAAAGAGAAGAGGTCCGCCGGCGAATAAGCTCCAGTTTGAGTCAGATCAAGATCTCACTAGAGCGGAGTTTGAACTTCTCGGAGATGGATCTGGGTCGAGTGACGCGAGTCCCAGCAACCGTAACAGTAGTCGACCATGAGCCTCTCGATTTCCTCGATTTGAAATGGAAACCCCGACATCCTTTTTTTTCAGGGAGCCTTGAGGCCCATCGTGGTCCAGATCTCATTTAACTCTTCAACGTGAGGTGTCTAATGTATCTGAGACGACCCAGGCACCCTTGGCTGCGCCCGCCGAATCGTCGGCCATCACCCATTAACATTACAAGCTCCGCTAAGCGCCTACTGGGCGTTAAGTCTAGTGTGGCGCGCACTAAAAATTCTAGAGGGATTGACGAACTCTGTGTTCTCCTCGATAGTTTGGGGTCATTAAAGTGTCGTTAAGCATCATATATATACGATCTACATCATATTCAATCCACTTGAACATGCCTAGACGCGGCATAGGCTGTCGCGCTTCTAGTAGCGGTTTTTCGAGGAATGTATCTTGCGCTACTTCGAAGCGCACGCGTCCCTCGAGGGTCTCACTGCTCATAGCCTCTATAGTATCAGTAGCACACATACACTTTCACCGATACATGCAAATTCGGGCCGTTACGCGACGCCTAGGGCCGTCAATAGCAAGAGGAACACTGGTTCTGTGTGCGACCGTTAAGCTTCTAGAAGGGATATCATCCGGTCGCGAGTGGAGTACAGCGTAGATATGATAGTTAGCCTCATGTTTCTGAGCGAAAGCTGTTGACTTACCTGAGCCAACTCGACGTCGACAACCTCGAATTCTTTCGGAAGGGCATGGCTCACCGTCGTTCGCGCTCCCAGCACCGGTTTACGAATTCTGGTGGAAGGTGGAGAAGTGAGCACTGCTTATCTGAACAGCCTCGCCTTCTGATTGACGACATGCTCAACAGAGGGGATGGGGGCGAGCGTGACCATGTTTTCGCGACTCGAATTGTCAGATCCCGTGACTTACGCCACAGTGCGCCTCACTAGCGTAGGCCCTCTTTCCTGACTTAATCCCCGATTAAGCTTCTCTCCAATGAGGGGGCAGTCCAGAGACTGAGGTTATCTTTTTCTTTGGAAGCTTAAGTATATGTCTAAAGCGTGTTTAGGCGCCTGGGCGTTCGATTGGAAAAAATGCGATTAAAACAAGTTACGCTAATGAACCGCATAAACGCTCAACGGCAATCAAGTGGAAGGCAACTGAGACCAGTCATACCCTATGACTGATATGTGTCTACATACTATCTCATACCTGTGCTAGGTAGGAATATGGAGTACCTGTAGGCTCTCGCACGTCGAGTAGGGGCAGTAATGATGTGAAAAGGCCCGCGAAGTGGTTGATGACAACGAAATTGATTACCGGAGTACTCGGAGAAACCCACCGTATTGACATTGCATTACCCGAGTAATAGTACTCACTGAGGCACATTGACAGCCCGCCGGTCTCTTGAGGCTCTGCCTAGTCATACATACCGGACCACTTAGAACGTGATCTTCGCACCAAGCAAAACTTTTAGTGCACACCTTCAAGCATCCGGTCCGGTCGTAAGGGCATATCTTGTGTGGTGGTGGACCATAATTAGATGTTACTGAGAAGGTGCGTTCCGTTTCCGTGTCGGAGAATCATAGCCTGGCCATTCGTCTGGAAGTAGAGACACAACATGTACCAGCAGCGTGCTGTACTGCCTTTTCACCACTACCCAGGTCATTGTTCAAAGAATCATGGGTTCTTACCCTCCAAAACGGCCGACACATCTCTCCAGAATAGTGGAGCATTGAGTGCGAGGTGTTTCAATTGGGACTGGAATGCCTACCACATGAGGGCTGCAACGCTTTCTCCTCGTTTTCTATCAATTGCAACACGCCTGCTGGAGAGGTCGGCGCCTAATCGAAACGGAACTACAAGCCGTCCACTCATCTGTAGTTATCGGTGCGAGAGGCGTCCTTGTTGAAGGATTCCTGAGCTATGCTCGCCCACAATACGACCAACTTGCCGTGCAGAGTGATGTATTCGCCCGATCGAGGACTTCGATAACGCATGTTCCTGATCCGTGAGGTATCGGGGAACAGCACCATGTCGAAGAGGTACCCCACAGAGACTAAAGAGAGAGTGACAGATATCGCACCATGTAGAGTGGTGTGATCTCCCAAACAGAACACGAAAAGCCTGCATATCTAATCAGCGAAACGATCGGGGCCGGAAGGTGGTGATCGTCTCGTACCTTATTGGCCAGTTATCAGCCTGACTGGGAAGCGGAAGCTTAGAAGGTGTGATAGCCGACCACCTCTATCTTTTCGCCTGCGAGTGGGTAGGAAGAGGTGTTCTAACTCTGAGATCGTATGCTTTGATTGAGCTTGCGATGGCCACTGGGACTAAAATGGATTGACCAGCGTATAGTTAGGCGCGCGCAGCCACACGAGGCTAGGGTGTGTTATCACGGTCGCGTTGGTGATGAGGTTGCGCGGGGTTCCCCTCGGCCTTCTCACATTATTTGCGGGGAACGGAAGGGTAAAATAACCTTGTATTCACACGGCGCGTAGATCAGCTGTCTTAATCCCGACTCAAGGTATTATGGCGAGCTTCGCTCCTGTGGTCTGACTTACGCATGTCTAGATCTCAACTGATCTACCCTATAGTTAGCCGGCTTATTCTCGATATGCTATGTATTCTCGATAGGGGATGTACGACGATGGGTAAAGGATTCCTTACTTCGAACCCCGCAAAGGAACATCGGCTCAACGGGATCCGTGACGAAGGAAATGTAGGTGAGTGGTAATTAATCAGTCCTTATGATAGAATAAGTCGATGGTGTGATTCCTCAGTGCAGTGTCACATTGAAGGGTCAGCTTGAAGCTTGAAGGGTTCAATTGACATCGTAAGTGATCTGCTGAAAGGATACCGGTATGCTGTTCGTTACGTATTCTGCCATTCATTCACTCCCCTCACAAGCGTAGATTTCTTAGAAAAATGTCCGTATTGGTCTGCTTGCTCCACGACAATTGTCCCCTGTCCCATCCGACTCTGTGGACAGGATCTGTATCACATTCATTAACAGCACAACGCTGGCATGCGGGTTAGAGCGAGGAGGCCTCGAGGTTATCCCTGATTCAGAGGCACTAGCAAGTTTGGCGCCGAAGGCGAATTAATGTGCGCACTTCATATATGGTCATGCTGCGGCGGGCCCGACATAATGGCTGATATAATGAACGTTAATGAACGCCGACCCCCCAAGTTAGACCGTACCTGTGATTTGGATTTCCCTTCTAGAGCGCCTTTACTACATGGCAATTTGTTCTCTAATGGTACTTGTAATATATATTCGTGCACGAGTGGGAAGATGTACCATGCCCAGATTAGATGTTTCCTACTGGCTTGTCCCTGAACGGCCTGAGCGAAGATTTCCCTACATAACCATTCGGTCTTAACGCAATACACGCCTTTAGACATTGGCAGTTCCGTCATTCAAACCCTTGTGATGACGGCAATGGGTTCATTGGGCACTTGCAACACAACTGATCTAAATCAATGTAGATTGCTGTAGACTTGCAAGCCTCCGCGTAGTATTAGTCCGAGCTCATAACGGACCAGGAGCACAAATCCGTGCGATGGGTGTGTTGAGTGCGATCTAATACCTTCTAGTGGGCTGCATATCTTTGAAGAGCAACTCCATCTACTCGGTCTCGTCCTTTCACCTCGTGTTCACCGGTTTTCTTCCCCATCTCGCCGCCGCTCGGGGATCACGCCAGAAACAGTAGGCCTCCAAGTTTCGGAAACATTTCCGTTGCATGGTGCATGGGAGAAAGGGTGTGATGCGCACCAGACCCGGGTTGATGGTTTCTGAAAACAGCAAAAATCGCGAGCGCCTAACCCAACGCCCTGACGTAATGGGACTGCCACAGCTTGAACTCAATCTTCATCACCAACAGACCTTCTTGTGTTCCTTGTCTCTGACGAACTCGTTTGAGAAGCGCCGAAAGGGGTCTTTATTTAAAGCCCCAACGAAACTGTGGAGACACCACGCAAACCCCAAGCGAACGGTATACCAACCCCACCCTCGCCCGAGCACACCGTCACCCCCAGCTAAAACGTGCAGAGAGAAGGGAAGCAGCCGAGCCCTCTATCATAAATCGTGAACAGTAGCTGCCAAACTGGCGAGTTATCGCGATCCGCGTTCCCACCGGGGCTGACCCAAAAAGGGGGGACCCGGGAGGAACGAGAAGGAAAACATGTGCAGTACCTCCTGACAATTACCAAACCTCGAAAAAGGGGGGCGGTCGTCGAAAGCATCGTGATCGGCGGCGTTCAACGACGAAAACTGGAAGGCGAAGTTGCCCGCCTTCCCAGCTCCGAACAAGGCCAACACCCTTGGTGCCGTATCGTTCTTCAACTATCTCAAGATGTACCGAGATACTGGTGGAAGAGAGTATAAGAACAACCTTATAAAGTCTGGTTTGGAGTAGCGAGAGGCAATTGTATACGAGGCAGATCGTGATGGTAGGTACGTTCCAATGCTAGAGAACCGGTTAACGTTAGGTCAGTCGCGACAACGCGAATTTGTGACAGGCGGAAAAGTGCTAGATCTGTTGACGATAGCCCATAATGCTCCGAATCGACTGTGCCTCAAGAATATTGGGGTGTGCGAGTGGAGAATAACCCCAAGATCTGGAAAAAATAAGTAACCTTCGGATGGGAGTGGTGTGCAACGAAGCCTTGGGAAGGCCTGACTTTCATAACGAAGCGAACACAACCTTACTGTGACTAGCTCGGCAGCATTCTCCGGAAATTTGAGACTAATCCGCTCAGCCTGCTAATAAGCAAGCCGGGCCAGCTTGGAGGTGAAGAACGATGGATCTCTTGCCGCCCATGAAGCCTTTCGAAAAGGGTGCGCCCATTTGGGATTTCAGGGCCGTAATAATGGTGCGACAGAGCCGTGGCCAACCCTGGATCCAAGCCATCATATGCCCAAAGGACCAAGACGAACTCGTCTCGTCTCAAGTAACAATGCACCTGCAGCGTATACAGTGAATCGGTTCCAAGAGTAAACCGGTACTTTTATTTAACAAATGGTATTATCACCTTTCCTGAACAGGCCCGAGGCTGTCGGAGTCTTCTGAATCTCCACGCAAATCAGGACATTGTAATTGCGGCAACCAACAACAGCCTGAGGCTTCCTTGTCAAAGTGGATCTCCACTAGGCATGGCAGATCTATTAGTTGCAACTTCAGGTTCTAGCATCTTCGAATGACATACAGACAAGTTTTGCCTGCTGAACCGCAATGGTTATGGGAAGTGGACTCGAGTCTCGAGAAGCACCTCTCGCCTTCACCTCCGAACATGAAAAGTCTTCGAGGTGCTACACCTTTCAATCCAGATACTCACCTATGCCAGGGACCGCAAATGGAATTAGACACCGGAAACAGGCGATATCACATACTTGGGTGGACTTTCCAGGGTCAAGATCTGGCCATTCGCAGCCGTATCATCGAAAAGGCCAGCGATAATACCCATAAAAAAGGCGAGTCCCAGGCCTCCAGGATTGAAAGGAGCCCGATCCAAGTCTGCGGTTGACCCCGAGTCCACCTCTGCTTCTGCCGAGGGCACCCTCCCTCCGGTTCCAATTAGCTGCATACGAGTGATAGCAAGTTTCGCTCCTCCATTCTCCGGAAGAGAAATGGGCACCAACTCCAGAAAGGGACGAATCGTGAATTAATGGTGGCCTTCACTAGCCCTCTTTACGGTAGGACGCTCGTTACGATGATCACCGGCGGTGTCGTCTGCGAAAACGCCGTCCTCGGCTAAGCATAAAGACGCCTCTTTGAGTGGTGAATGAAAAGGGACTGATCCTCAACAGACCGCGTGCCATCCACGTTGCGGACGAAAAGCTGCTCGCTGAATGGAAAGCCCATGCTGTAGACAATGAAAGGGGACAAGCAAGATGCGGGTAATATGGGACAAAGAACCGATACATATTGATCAGTGCTTGCCAATGGCTGATGGATGTATGGGCCCGGTACGATCGAGCGCGCACACAGATGCTGTCTTGATACCATGCCGGTGGATGGATACGTAGAGCATATTGAAGTGACATTGACAGATACTAGGCACGGGGCGGAAAGTGGACCTCGAAAGACCGATCATCGAGCTTGACGGTTCAACAGACAATCCAGATCCCTGACCGGCGGAGGGACCGCAAAATTTGTCGCAGAGCACCCTGGGTCGAGAATGGCCATTAGTTTGCACCGCAGAGACGAGTGGTGGATGGCATATGAGGGTGCGGAGGTTGATATGCCATAACCGATGCAGGGTCACCCGCTCTCCCACTCGTTGACCAGACTGCAGCGCCCAGCGTACATGAGGTGCATGTCGGTTGCTAGTGGTGTCCTTAAGAGTGCATTAGGGAAGTATTTTTCATCATTAAACTAGGACAAAGATAGTCACATATTAATTCGCGGTACAGCTCCGGTCTATAGACCGGGAACTAGACGGGTATTGCGCACGAAACAGGCTCGGGTGCAGTCCGCACCCCCTCGCGCGCGAGTGTGAAGAGCGATAATGAATTTTTCTCGCAGCAATAGCCTTCATTACACCACCCCTGGCCAGAATGAGCTGAACCAGAGCCGGAGGAGAAAGAGCGCGAGGAGATCAAGCGTTTCGCCGCGTTTAGGCCTTGAAAGTAGCTGGAAATCCTGGGTGATGACTTGGAGCGTCCCGTTTGCTGTTTCCCCGGGTCGCTGGTCCGAGTTGTTGGCCAGGCACTGGCATGTAGCTTGGGAGGGTCGGTCAGATGCTAACGTCTCCACTGCAAAAACCGACCCGGAGTGGGAATGGAAGAAACGGAGGGAGAAGGCACGACGGTGGGATCGTCTGATGGCAACTGGTGCTGACTGATTTTCTCCAGTCCGCCACTGCGAGTTCCGTTGTTGGTGCTGCCCTGCGCCATCATATTGGAACGCAGGGAAAGCGGGATCAAATAAAGCGAAAAGCAGAGGAAAGGAGGGAGGATAGAGAGCCGGGCGGGGAGAGAAAGCAACCCCATGTCCGATGTTGACGCTGTGGTCCATGAAGCTCCGGAATACAGGGAACGCAGCTCAGTCCTGCGCCGAGTGGGTGGCGGTTCCCAGCTGCCTGTGAACGGTGTCCAAAAGTCCGCACACGGAGAAAATGACAAGCTCTTAGCTTCTCCCGCCAACCAGGTCATGAGGTGGTCTCCGTGAGGTTTAATGTATAACGTCGACTCACGCCTTGCACGATGTGTGAGAGGCGGTTGTTCGGCGATTACAGAATCCATGCTGTTGCGTGAGCACAAGGAAGTCAGAAAACAGATACGTACATGCGTACTCTTGGTTGATCAGTCTCCACAGCGGATTAACTGATCGATGAGCAAGTGGATTTTGCGGGCGCTTGTGTCTCCGGCTCATGTCCCGGAATCACGAATTGTGACATGGCAGCCTAGTCACAGCATCCTTTGACCTCGTTGCAACTGGAGAGTAAGTTAAAAGATTCGATATGGTCAGAACGATCGATCACTAAACCCTGAAAGTCAGCGAATGGCTGGGAACGCACAGGTGCTTTGGTAAAGGGTGTGCAATTCAAGAAATTTTTAAGATTCAGGGAAACGCTGAAACACTCTGAGACAGGAGGCAGCCTAGACTTTGAGTACGTATCAGTAGTAGTACCAAGCAAAGCAGAGAACGCACCTTTCCGAACAACCAAAAACGATACTCCAAGTTCCTATGTCTTCACCTGCACACACGACTGCGCACGGCAAATACACCCAAATCACATATTAATTCGAACACGAGGTCAAAGCGCGACAACCGCAAGGGTGGTATAATTGAATTGTTGGAGTTGACCTAAACAAGTGCACCTGGATGAAAATTTCCAGTGGAACGAGGAGGATGCCAGTTTGAATCACACTTACATTTGTCCCCGGGCCAGGGTCGGTCTATGTGACAGACCGAGGTGGACGGACGGGTATGATCGCGCACTCCCGACGTGCTAAATGCATACCACCCTTAGGGTGGTATCATTGAATTATTGGAGTTGTCCTAAAGAAGTGCATCTGAGTGAAAATTTCCAATAGAACGAGGAGGATGGCAGTTTGAATCACACTTACATTCGTGCAGCAGGTTAATGCCGTCTACGTTACAGACCGAGATAGACGGGTAAGTATGATCGCGCACTCCCGGCGTGCCAAATGCATACTCATCCTTGAATATACGAGCACGAACAAGCTAGGTGGATCGTGAGCGTGGCAAGGAGATGAATTGATCGCCACCATCCTCAAGACCTAAAAGAGACTCATCCTCGGACTCGCCGGTGAAACCGGTGTCCGCTTCAGCCAGAAAGGCGAATGGTTGATCTTGAGCCTTCAGGCCGCGAGCGATATGTACCGCGCTTGACGTTGCGGGCCTGGAGCGTGGCGTTGAAGGCGATCTTATCAGCGAGCGACATCGCGGCGAGCTGCTGACCTGTCGGCTTGATAGCACGCATACTGAAGAATATACTGTTGAATCTGACGAAAATCGGGTAGATCGCGAAGATCTGAACGAATGTATGTGCTTGTCGGTCAGGCGAACGATGAGGACGAGAGCAAGAGACGCGAGGGTCGATTGCTCGCGTCTTACGCGCCTCAGGCATAAACAAGTCCAAGCAACCAAAGCGTGACCGCGTGAGTCACGCTATCTCTCTGCCCGCTTGTCCTACGGCAAACAGCAACCGCTGCGCTAAGCTCCTTAGCCTGCCATCGAGAGAGAAAAATAGACAAAGAAAACTGCACCCTTCGTGATCCTCGAAAAACAAAATCAAACACAAGTGCACAGTGACGTCCAGGAAGGCCTCACAAGTTCACTGCTACGCACCGCACCAAGTCCTTCGCCTGTGGCGCCGGACCCCCACCCTGCTGCAGTGCTGTGCCGTATGTCCTGTCGATGCTGGCCCCAGATCTCCGCACTACGCCGCTGCCACCCCCACCCTTCGCCACCCACAGCCTCAACCCCTTCGCCTGGCGCCACCAAGACCCCCACCCGCCAGGCCCCCGGGCGATCTACCTGATCGCCCGCTCCGACATACCGAAATGGAGGTACAACGTGCACTGCAGTTGTCGTTGATTTCCGGAAACATGGAAACATGGAAACATGAAGAATAGCCAAAGAATAGATCTGCGCTTCAAGGAATTCAACGATGTTGGGTCGTCGAATAAGCACAGGGGTCGTCCAGGAGACCTGCCCAATAGTCAAACAGCGAGCGCCTTGCAGTGGGCTCGGACGCAGAGATACGTTGAATGCAATGCAATAGAATAAGGGGGAACCATACCGATACGTGTGTTGATCTATATAACGGACTGATAATGGATAATAGACGGGCCGATAAGAAGGGGGGCATTGGGTAGATGGATAAATGAACGGACGGACGGACGGATGGATGGATAGACAGATGGATGTTTCGATGTTTATGGTTCGAGTCGTGGTGGTCGTAGGTAAACCTGTTCGTGCGTGTGGCGAGTCTTGACATCGTAGAGCCTGATGGTGAGAGCATGGTGTTGAGAAAGAAAGCAATAAATCGAGGAGCGTTGGAAAGCACAAGATAGCATGGTATTTTTCACGTCGAAGATCCAGTCGACGACCCGCTCGCCGCCGCCCTAACCTGCTTCGTCCCAAGCGTGACCGTGGTCGTGGTGGCACCCTTCTTCCCCGGCAACCCACCCTTGCCATTCACCACCGCACCCTTCGCAGCCGCACCAGCACCCGCACCCGCACGGCCCTGAGCCCGCACAGGCATGTGCGCACCTCCAGTCCCACTCTTCTTCGCCAGCCCCGCAGAGGCCGATGCTGAACTCAAACTTGGAGTCGACCCATTGACTTTCGCCCCGCTCCCCTTCACACTGGCACCCTTCGTAGATGCCGCCGACGCCGAACTCGAATTTGCCGCCGGCTTCGCTGCCAGAGGTTTCCGCGGCACCGCACCCGCTCTTGGCTGGATACCGACACCCGCCTTAGCCGTCGCCCCTCCATTCGCAGTGCTGCCCGCCTTTCTCAAATTCGGTGGCGACGCGCCCACCCTCCTTCGTTTCACCTCCGGTTTCACAGCCTGTCCACCACCCTTTTTAGACTCCCCCTCCACGTCCTCCATCGCCGCATCCCCATCAGCGTCCATCTCAGCGTCCCCATCCCCATCCGCGTCCGCATTTGCATCCTCCTCATCGTCGTCAAGTCCATCCCCAGCATCGCTCCCCTCCGTGAGCTCCTGCAGCCCACTGATACTCACAGCAGCAGCCTTCCGCTTCCTCGCCCCCGTCCCTCTCGTCCTCCCAGTTACCGTCTTCTCCAAATCCTCCGAGTTCCCGCCGCCCCCAATCAACAACCCCAGCCCATCCGCACCCGCATCATCCCCACCATACCCATACCCCACAGGCGACGGGCCCAGCGAACCCGCATCATCGGATAGTCCTCCATCCGAGCCCGTCCTTAGCGTCGACGCCGTCGTCCGCGCGCTCGGCAGCGCCGTCGAGTTGCTGTTCATACTGTTCGCGCTCCC
Source organism: Ephemerocybe angulata (assembly GCA_013368325.1). Classification (NCBI taxonomy): domain Eukaryota; kingdom Fungi; phylum Basidiomycota; class Agaricomycetes; order Agaricales; family Psathyrellaceae; genus Ephemerocybe; species Ephemerocybe angulata. Next base: position 171,827 of record JAACJK010000123.1, read on the forward strand.
GAGCGGCAGCGGGATGGTGAGACGTGCCATGAGTGCCCGCGAGCGCGCGGCGCCGTGTGGGGGCAGCGGCGTGCGCAGCGTCATGTTGAACGAGTCTTCTTCGTCATAATCCACTTCGGAGCCGGAGTACGAGGCGTTGGACTTGTAGGGCCCGGGGCTGAGGAGGGCGTCGCGGTCGTAATGGTCATATTCTTCCTCGTGGTCGTGGTCTTCGTCCATCTCGTCTTCAACTTCGTCGTAGTGCGAGGGCTGCACGGCTGTTGCGCTGCCGCTATTCGTCCTATTAAGTGTTGTGGTGGATGAAGAAGACGCCATGGAGCGTTGGTGAATCTGAATCCCTGAAGCCGATCTTTGGTCGCTCCCGCCCTGTCTTCCGTAACCGGGATTCTGGCGGCTACGCGCGGACAGGAGCGACCGCTGAAAACCCTGGCTGGCGCCATACATCTGGGTCGACTGGGCCGCGACCGAGGCTTCTGCCAGCGACTGCGAGAACGACGACGCGGATTCCAAGAACGAATGGGTCGTCGTGGGGCTCGCGGGGTACGCGGAGGGGAATGCGGGGTACTTGCTCCACTCTTCCACTGCCTTTTCCTCCAGGGTGAGCTCCAGGATCTCCGGGGGCGCGTCAAAGGCCTCTTCTTCTTCCTCCTCGTCGTGCGATGACTGCGGGGGCACCCATATCTCGTGCTGCGCCGCGTCGCGATTGTGATTGCGTGTGATCCGGGAGGAGGCGCTAGGAGCCACACTGTACGCCTGCGAGCTGCTCCCCGTCGTCGTTTCAGAGTCGGATTCTTCGATTATGGATACGTCGGGCTCCTCAGGTGGGTTGCGCCATCTGTGCCACCGCGCAATGGCGAGGTGCACGGGGAAGGAGGAGAGTGCGAAAAGGAAGTCGCCGATGTGCCGAAGCAGGTCGAATATGCCGTCCAGAGTGCTCGTGTACGGTTTGATGAGCGGGCGTATGATGTGCAGAAATATGGGTTCGGCGCCCTGCAGGATGTAAGTAAGCGAATGAGTCGTGGCTCGTCATGCATTACGTACTCTGGCTCGTGTGAGGATGAGGAAGAGCATAAACATCGATTTGAATTCGTCGTAGAAGGGAATGAACAGGCTGACGAAGCTCTCCACAAGTCTTTCGTAGGCTGCAAACGAGCACTGGGGGACTGTGAGCACACGACTTCGAGAAAAAGGGGGGGACTTGCCCAGACTATCCACACCGCGAGTACGCCTTTCATGTCGCGCTTTCTCTGGGTGCTCGCACGGACACTCGGGCGCGTCGGGTCCCGTAACGACGGTGGTGGGGGCTTCAGCGTCTTGTACGCATCCCACACATTCAGAAATAGCATGGCCAGGCGAAGCACTGGCACGAAGAGGGACATGGCGACCGGTAATCGATGGTGTGAGCGTCTATGGCGAGTCTTCGTTGGTTGTCGTCGTCGTTGTCGGGTGTTGTCGTGGAGAGAAGAAGAGGAGTGCCCTCGTACCCCGCAGCGGTACACGCTTGAAAGAGCAGCAGCGTAGCCACCGTTGTCGAGGGAATTGTGAACATGTTGCACCGCTCGATCCCCGGTAATTAGGCTGGCGCTGTTTGGTCTAGAGCCTGATGACCTTGATGAGCACTGCCTCATGCGGAAGGCGTGCCCCTATATCTCATGGACGAGCCTAGGAGACGCGGTTTCCTGAAAGGCGGGCAGGTCAGAAGGAGGGGAAAGGGAGAAGAAAGGGCGGGAAGAAGGTAAGACATAGCGGGCTCCTTTTCTATCGTAGCAGACTTTGCGCACAGACCACAATGTTTGCTTTGATCTTATTTGGTGTTCGATCGCCCTGCGCTGAGGGCTTTGAGAAAGCGACGCAGCAGGGTTTGCGCGAAAATGGCACTCTTGGAAGGGCTTCAGTAAAGCTGTTGCCTGCTATAGAACAGAATGATAAGGTTGGGATTATGGCCAATCCTTTCTGTGGCGATGTCCTCACAGGCTGGCCCGCATTGCATTACGTTGGAATATTCGCCGTGAACTTGAAGCAATTGCGTTTCCCAGAACATATGACCGTCCACCTCATAAGTAAGGGCGACCTGGTCTTCGAAATCACTAATTCGGTGAGAGGTATGCATATTCAGGAGGACGTAGTCGCTATCGGCGAATCGCTGACTACCTCCCTGTCCCCAGGAAAAGGGTCACTAGAGTGGATTACCGAAGTTAGACAGGGACACGATGCGTCAAAAGTGTGCAGTTCCCAGAAGAGGTGCGCTAATTAAGCGTATAGACTCATACCCAGAGATAAATGTGCGTGCTCAGCGGGGAACATAGTATTATTACTCTTCCGCCAACACGTGCGGACATTAGGATCGAAAAGACCCCTCGACGACGTTGAGCTCTAGACGCAGGCGCCCCAAGCGTCTGCACTTGAACCTAGAGAATTGAGCTAGCCACTTCTCAGAATACCGGACCGACTGGCACGCAGGTTCGAGGTTCGAGGTTCGGGGTTCGAGGTTCGAGGTCCACAAATTTCGAACATTCCGCAGAGAGCGTTCGTAGCTGTCGTGAACACCGGTCAGCCTACCTATTTTCTCTTCTTTTCCTTTCATTTCTTCCTTTACTATTCATTCGTGCGCATTCCTGCACACCCTTGCACACCTTCACACTGCCTTCGCTCTTCTGAGCCTTCCCCTCACTTCATGCACAGCATGTTCGTGCTTCTTATTCTCGTGCACAGCACGTTCACACCTTGTTCACACCTTTGTTCTCAGGCGCACTGCCCGCGCGCTGCCTTTTAGTCATATCGACTCATATGGACTCTATTGTTCTTTGGATCATTCTATTGTTCTATTTTCGTTTGAGATCATCTGGACACATATATACTCGTAGCTACTCGTTCATTATTCCCCACTTGATCTCTTTGACTATACAGGTACATAGTCGCTTCGCTCCTATTCCCTGTATCCTATTTACCTTTGACTATACAGCTCTTGTATCTGCATCGCTGCTCGTCGCTCGTCCGACCTCTGCTCCTCTGCTCTCTGCTCTCTGCTCGTCACTCGTCCAACATCAGCCGGCGTCTTCGCCACATTAGATCAAGTCCTCCCAACTGCGCCGACGTCCATCGTCCTCGCAGCCCCTGCTAGCCGGCACCATCGTGCCCACCCGTTCCCCCTCACCTGCAACCTCTGACGGCTCTGAACCGGACAGCTGTGCACCGTACCTTCACGGCCTACAGATCGACTCCGCCTACCTCCGATCCACCACTGATCCAGTCTGGTCCTCAGTCTACTGGTACATCGACCGGAACGGCTCAACTGTCTACACCGACTGCGCAGAACAACCCTGCCCCCACGCTAAGGAAACCCAGGATTCTATCCCAGGCTTCTACCTCTCTGGCCTTCGTGGAGAACTAGTTCTACCACTAGTCCCACAGTACCTGCACCCTACCAGCCCGCCTAGTCGCGTCCCACCCCCATCATCACCACCGCCGCCGTACTCTCCAAAGCTCCCTGACTACCCAAGTCCACCTCCTACCATGTCTGACAACGCGCGTCTCGAAGCCCTCTTCACGAGGCTCATAGAAGCCCAGACGAAGACCAACGAGCAGCTGACCGAACTGGCCGCAGCTCAAACCCAAGCAACCCAGACTGCCCCTGCACCTGCGCCTCCTCCTGTCCACTCCACCACCCAGGTTGGGGCTGTCAACGTGTCCACCGGTTCCAGTATGGCTCGCCCGGAGCCTTTCAAGGGAGGTTCTGCCGACGCCCGGCGATTCCTCCAGTACTACACCATGTGGGCCCGATCGAAGGAAGCTCCCCTCAACAAGCTCAACACTACCACCGGCTTCCACGAGATCGCTCCCGAGCAGTGGATCATCCATGCCCTCTCGCTCCTGCAGGGGGAAGCCGCGATATGGGCCGTCCGCTATCTCCAAGACATCGAGGCCCATGCCACCACCCAAGCCGCCGCTGCAGCCGCTACCGCAGCCAGCCAGACCGCTGTCCCCGTCACCCCTTTCCCCTTCAGCGGATCGTGGGACGAGTTCGTCAAGGCCTTCAAGGCCCGCTTCATGGCCTCGGACGACAACGCCGAAGCCCAGAGGGAACTCGAGTCCATCACCCAGGGCAACAAGACGGTTGCGCAGTACGCAGCGCGCTTCCAGGAGGTCTCCGGACGCACGGACTACTCCGAGTCGGACCTTGGCCATCGCTTCAAGCAGGGCCTCTCCAAGGACGCCCGTGCCTGGTTGACCATGGCCTCCTTCGCCAAAGCACCCGCCACCTTCGAGGAGCTTGTCCAGCTCGCTGTCAAGGTTGACTTCCACATGCGCGACAGCATGGCAGAAGGCCCTCGTACCAAGGGTTCCACTGCCTACTCCCCTCCCACTGCCACTCGCGACCCCTACGCCATGGATGTCGACGCTAGTCGAAGCTCGACGGCTCGCACCCGCGAAGACTTCACCAAGCTCATGCGAGGTCGCTGCTACGGGTGTGGCTCCAAGGCCCACCTGAAGTCGGCAGGAGGACACGAGGCCACCAAGTGTGGATACTGCGCCCGCATCGGGCACATCGAGGCCGTCTGCCAGGACAAGTACCTAGGCAACGAGAAAGGCCGAGGAGCCCGACGCTCCCAGAAGGCAGCTGCCACGACCAGCGACACCCCCTTCACCCTCTTCCCAGGCGAGACCTCTGCCCCCAACGTCTCGTCCCCTGCCCCTTCGACGACGCCCGAGGACCCTAGGTTTGCACGCCTAGAGGCTGCCCTCGCCGAGCAGAACCGTCTCTTTGGGCTCCTCGCCAACGACAAGCCGGGTTTTTGAAGCGGGTGCCCGTCCGTGCTGCCGCACGCGTACCCATCGCTATGTGTTCCACCTCCTCCTACGACTCCATCTCATCATGTACTATTAGTTCTATTCGTGAAATCGATCCCACTTCAGACCATTTCCGAGTACGAACGACATTGAGAGGTCGCAACAGGAGCACTAGCTCAGCAGCCATGATAGATTGTGGGGCGACCGCCCTCTTTCTTGACCACCCCTTTGTCCTAAAGCATCACATCACAACCTTCCCACTCCATCACCCCATCCTCCTTCGCAACATTGATGGCTCCCCTAACACCGCCGGGGACATCACCCACTTCGCGCGTCTTCACCTCACGGTTGGACCCCACAACCGCTGGACGGACTTTCTTGTCACCGACCTAGGAGGCGAGAACATCATCCTGGGACTCCCCTGGCTTCGCCAGGTCAACCCAGAGATTGACTGGACAAAGGGTATCGTGCGCATCAACCCCCGAGCCACCATCGAGGATGTTCCGGAGGACCCGAACCCGAGCCATGCTCTGGGGGAACCGTCCAACGGATCCATCCTGGAAGAGATCTATGCCTCGAGCGCACCCCCAGACCCCATCGCATCCGTTCCAGAGCTCCTACCTTCACGCCGTCATCCCCGCGCCTCGGTAGAGGAGGTGCCGGAGGAAAGACATCCGTGTTTGGACTTAGGGGAACCCTCTGATGGAGCGATTCTGGAAGAGATCTATGCCTCTTGGCCCACGCTCCCCAACTCTCCAACTCCTGAACCTGCCCCACCGTCGTCGCCCCCTCCTGTGGAAGAGAAGCCCGAAACCCCCTTCTGCCGAATCCGTGCTAACCGAACTACTCGACGCCGCTGGCTTCGAGCCGGTATCATCGAGCGCACGGATGAGGAACTGTGGTGTTCAGCTGGCTTCACGTACTCCCAGAAGATTGCTGAGGACGCGAAGAAAGGTAAACCGGAGAGAACCCTCGATGAGATCATCCCCGCCCACTACCGAGAACATGCCGCCGTCTTTTCTGAACAAGAATCTACTCGCCTGCCAAGCCACAAGGACTGGGATCACGCCATCGAGCTCACACCTGGTGCCCCAGCCAACATCCGCACCAAGATCTACCCCATGTCCCTAGACGAACAAGCCGTACTCGATACGTTCCTCCAGGAGAATCTTGCCAAAGGATACATCCAGCCCTCTAAGTCGCCCATCTCCTCCCCGGTCTTCTTCATCAAGAAGAAGGACGGAACACTCCGCTTCATCCAGGACTATCGCCGTCTCAACGAGTACACCATCAAGAACCGCTACCCGCTCCCTCTCGTCGCCGATATCATCAGCCGTCTCCGAGGTGCCAAGTACTTCACCAAGTTTGACGTCCGCTGGGGATACAACAACGTCCGCATAAAGGAGGGAGATGAATGGAAAGCTGCGTTCGCTACTAGCCGAGGCCTCTTCGAACCCAAAGTCATGTTTTTCGGTCTAACCAACTCACCTGCCACGTTCCAGGGCCTCATGAACTCGATCTTCTCAGATCTGGTCGCCTCTGGCAAAGTGGCGGTCTACCTCGACGACATCCTCATCTTCACCATGGACCTGGAAGAACACCGCCGCATCACCCACGAAGTCCTTCGTCGCCTGCGACAGCACGACCTCTACCTGCGTCCTGAGAAATGTGAGTTCGAGAAGGAGGAGATCGAGTATCTGGGCATGGTTATCCGAGAGGGAGAGGTGAGCATGGACCCTGCCAAGGTCCAAGCCGCCCGTGGCTGGCCCGTACCGCGCAACGTCCGCGAAGTCCGAGGATTCCTAGGCTTTGCCAACTTCTACCGCCGCTGATGTGCGGCTACGGGGCTAAGAGCCAAACACGCCTCTAACCAAAACAACAAACACAACACACAACACACACACAACCACACTAGGGTAGCTGAGGGGCAACTCGCTCGAGGTAGAGCGGGCAAAGTAATGTATTGGACTAGAGGACTAGGTCGACTCTAAGGTACTCGCAACTAGCAAGTTTGAAGGGGAGTTCTAGACTCGACCGCGCTTCGGGGTGATATAGGTTCTCGATGAGAGGGTGGGGTCTCGGGAGGACGAGGTCGCTACCACGAGAGGGCTTTTACTAGGCTCGAAAGCTTCGCGAAAGGAACAGAAAACTTAAAGACAATTGGCACGACGACCAGACAGACAGACAGACAGATAGCGCGACGGCTAGACTTGGACTTTGACTTAGAGACTTGAAAGATGAAAACTGGGGGGTAACTGATTTTCTCTAAACTACTTGCGAGGCTTAAGTACATGCCGAATATTTACAAACAAGCTCCAAGACAAACAGATGAGAAACACATGCGATCGCGATACATTCCAAAACGGTCCAAATGAAACATAGAGATAGGAGGGAAGACCTCTCGAGGTTGAGCTCAAGGCCAATTAGCGCCCGGGTAAATACCCAAGACTGTGCCGTTGCCACCAACCGACTTCTTCGTACACGCCGCGCCACTCGTCTCGTGTGGGCCGACCTATTCTTATCTCTGATTGTGGTTTCCCTCTGATAGAGTGGAGCCGCGGATGATCCATCCGATACCCGGGCAAGGGAATCGTGGGGCGCTTAAGTTGTGCCGGTTCCGCTTCCCCTGTGTTACACGCGGGTGCCTGTACCGAGTTCTCCCCTCAGCCGATGGCGATCCCAGAACTTTCCCGAGACGTGGTTTGATTGCGAACATCTCGAGGTGTGATCGACCTCTCGACGTGCCACCTCTCGTGAAGATCAAGTCGCGCGGGAGCTATACTCCGGCGCTTATCAGGGGCTCGGGTGCAATCCCTCTCGACTACTGATGTCACGGTGATCTCTCGACTCTGGGTGTGGCGAGAGTGTTCTCGCGAGATACGAAGGGATGGGTAGGGGGCTTCCCATTGATATGCACTACTCTGCCTATGTCCGTTACTTGCCAAGTCGATCCCATAGTTGTCCCGCGCGTGTCTCCTTAAAGTAGCAAGTGTCTCGCGAAGGTAGGTCTTACCTGCTTGAGGCTACTCGTCACTTCTCGTAGTCCCGCGCGTAGGTCAGAGAGGCTAAGTCAGCAGCTCTGGGCTCGGCTCTGACTCTTGTTCCCCTTTACATTGGTGCAGGTCTTTTGATAGATGATATGCAGTGGGAATCGCGTATTTATTAAGGTAAATCGCGATTTTTAGTGGGTAGACGCGCTGAAGGCGCATCATCTCCCCCCAACTGAAATCTAGACTGTCCTCAGTCCTTTTGATACCGCTACCCAACTTCGTTCTTGTCCTCTCGCGAGTTCACCGACCTGTCTGCCTCGCCTCAGTCCTTTGCCGCGAGGTCCCCGGTTCATTCTGATCCCGAGACGTCTTAACAACCCTGTACCCTCGACTCTATTGATTCTAAGTTTTTCCCGGTGCTTGCAGGTTTAGCCCGCGTCACATCCTTCTCGCGTAGTTCTCGACATGTCATGTCATTCGAAGCGCGCTCTGAATGTTCTCCCAGGATTCTTCTGCGTTATCCATTCCCGGGCTCATGTCACAAATGTCACATTTGTCTTCACATATAGCCCGGTCTTCTTGGGGACTTTCTCACTCGCGCTTCGCCTCTCTTCGTACTCTCTCCTCTCTTCTCTTTCTACACCGATGGCCGATCCTTCCCTTGGTATGGCCGCCGAGATGGTGGCTGCGCTTCAGGCGGCGACGGCGTCCCCGGACTGGAGTCTTCAAAAGCTAAACGCCTTCTACGATCAGTGGATCCGCGTAGTGGTAAGCCGACTCTCGTCTGCTCTACGATCGACGCTAAGAGTTCTTTTCTTTCTCGATCCACAGCAACTCATCCATACCAACCCTCTGCTAACTCAGCATCCCAACTTCCCCGCTTTTCGCAGCTACATAGCGTACTACCTCGGCCAGGCCACTTCTGATAAGAAAACCAAACGCTCCCTTTCGTCGGCGCTCGATCCCAAAGCTCAGTGGGCCGCGCCCCTCTTTCCACCAAATCCTCCGCCCTCCGACTGGCCTACTCCCGCTACACCTCCTTCTTCCAAGGCCCCTTCCTCGGGTTCCTCTCGGAAAGCTCAAGGCACGGTGTCCGCGCCCCTTGCCCGGTGTGTAGCCTCGATGCTCGTTTTGGCGGTGTACTCACATTCTTCTCCAGCGTCAACGCGCACATCTCCAGTTCCAAACCTTCCACTTCGCGTCCGAAAGCTCCAGGCACCCGAGAGCGGATTGCGACGCAACCGGCGCCTATTTCGCTCGGTGAGACCAAGGACGTCGGTCGGCGCCATCAAGGGGCTGGCCTTAGTTCCGCTCGTCCCGCCGAGGTTCCATCCAAGCGCAAGTCTTCTGGTGACACTGGGGTACGTCGCGTTCTCTCCGTCCTTCTCGGTCCACTTATCTGAACAGTTCTTGGGCGTGCAGCCGCCTCCCCTCAAGAAGATCAAAGTCGAGCCGACTTCGTCATCCCGCGGTGCTGGTCCCTCCTCGTCTGCCAAAACTTCGTCTTCAAAAGGCAAGGGCCGTGCCACGCAGCCTCCGCCCTCTCCGTACACTGCCCATCAACTTCGCCCGCACATTCCTAGGAACGCTAGGACTGCGATCGACGTCGACTCCTATGATCCCGAACAGTCCGACGATGCCGCTTCGTCTAGCGGCTCTTCCAGCATTACCGGGGACTTCGTTGGAGACGCTGGGGGCGATGCTGAGGATGCTGGGGGCGACGGCGAGGGTGAGGTCGACGAGGCGCAAAGCCGCAGGCAACTTACTGCTGCGAGGCAGGCCGCCGCCTTTCAAGCGCATCAGATCGCCATGGCCGAAGTCCTTCAACACCTGTTGCCGCCCTCCGAACTCCTCTCGTCTCGCGCCGACGTCAAGCTCCTCAAGCGCGTCACCACGCCTGCTCCCAGGGTTCGTTTCTCTTCCTTGCTTTATCTCTTTCTTACTCACGCGCCGGACCCTAGCCACCTCTTCCTTGTGGTCGCTGCCTCGCTCGAGGTGCACTTCAAGAGTGCGTCGTGGACCCGAAAGACCCCAACGGGAAGTGCTCGGCCTGTAAGACTTCGAGCCAGTCGTGCTCGTGGGCGCCCTCGTCGCGCCCTCCCCGCGTCACGTTGGCTCAAGTCCGCGAGATGGAGTTCCTTACGAGTCAGGCGCCGAGTGTCAACCGTACGTCCAACCCGTTCCTTCTCTTGGCTTGGTGGTTACTCATATCTCTTGGCCTCTAGATACCAATCGCGTCTACCAGATGCTCGTCGCCGACCACGCGCTGTACGAGGAAATGCGCAAGACCTGCGAGTTCCAGGCCCTCAAGGTCGATGCTGTTCAATCGTTCCTGGCGAACATCTTGAACAGCACTCGCGACTGTGGTTCCGACGAGCTCATCAATAGCATCGCTCCCCCGGCTTGGTATGCCGCCGCTCAGGACCGAGGCACCAGCGAGGGCACCATCGCCTTCCCCGTTGTCAACCCTTCCAACTTCATCAGTCCTGCTCTCGGTCCACTTCCTTCGTCGTCGTCGTCCGCCGCTCCTCAAATCGCGGTTCTCCCTTCGTCAGGTTCGTCTTCGCAGGTCGAGGACGACCTCTCGGTCGAACAGGAGCAGGGAGGCGAGGTTCGTGACGGGGGCGTTCCCATCGACGAGGAGGAAGAAGGCGAGGCGGCGGTGGATGCGCAGGACGCTCCCCCCGCTGCGTAGGTTGTTCCCTTTCACTCTTCTTGGACTTCTGGCTCCTTTGTATCTCTATCACACAGACACTGACTCTTAGGCCTCCTACATACTTCTTACCCACACCCCTATCACTCTGGACTCGTAATGTACCGTATTTACCGCCCTTCCAATGCATCGTGCTCGTATCTGGACTGTCACGGCTCGTTGATCGGACCCATGCGTTTTAAGCGCCCGTGTGAAAGGCTGAGGTTCCACCTCTCGAGGTAAGATTTCTCCACCTCTCGGATCGACCTCTCGCCATTATCGCGAGAGATCGTCAGGATTTAGCCCTTGACGACTCCCGTTCTCGCGATACACGTTTGCTGTGGCTACGCTCCTCGAGATCTCGGTTTATCCGTTAAGCGCCCCCTGATTTGATGGCGCGCGGGTGCATTCGTGTTCCTCGTCCATACTGGTTCGCGCGGGCACCTCTTCTCGGTTTCGCGTCCATGCGATCTCCTCTCGCCGCGTATTCCGTTCTGCTCGTGCCGTGCGCTACCTCGTATGTCGCCACTTCTGGGCACCGGACTTCGCGACCCGAGTCCCAAGTACCACTTGAGCCCCTGTCTCGGTACTAATCCTCTCTCGAGTATAAATACTGGGGTGCTTTCTCTCCTTTTCAGCATCGATTTACTCGACCTTCTCTTTCTCAATGCCTGTCGTTCCTTCTCCTTCTCCTTCTCCTCCTCCTGAGGCTGCTGCTCCGGCGTCTCCCAGGTCTATCCTTCGCACTTTCAATGAAGGTGCGAATGACCTTGAAGACCACCTCTTAGGGACCAGCATTACGTCCCTCACCCAAGTTCGCAACGATTGCCTCAAGCACATCCTTCCTGGTTCCAAGACCTTGAACCCTCGTGCCGCCAACGCGGTTAGTCGTGCCCAAGAGGGCTTGTTTGACCTCGTTGTACGTTCGGTTCTTACAGATCTCCTTACCCCGCGACTGACCCTTCTCATAGGAGCCACCTGCGGTCGAAGCCGTTCTTAAGCACAACTCTCGTCACCGTCGCATCGTTGGGAAGCTCCATGCCGCGTTGACTGCTCACCAGGCTGCGTTCTCTTCTCGCGAGGTCACACCTCCGGATAACGAGAAGCTCGAGCTGGTTCTCAAGTACCTGGGCGAGTGCCGCGAAAGTTACGGTCCGCGTCAGGATACCCCGATGCCTACCGCTGCTTCTGCGGCTACCGCGGCCGATGGCGATGCCACTGTTCGTGCCGCGAAGTCTACCGCGTCTTCCTTGGCTCGTGCGTACTCTCCTTCATCGTCTTATCTTCTCTTTTCTGATTCATCCTCTCCCTAGGCGTCTTGTTCCCTGTCGCTGAGTCTGTTACTCCGGCTGAGGAGAGTGCTCCCTCCAAGGGTAAAGCTAAGGCTAGTGCTCCTGCCCCTGAGGACATTGAGGTACGTATCCTATGTTTCTCTCCTGTAGCCCGTCGCTTACTCTCGCGTCCTCTAGGAGATCACCTTCTTGGAACCTCAGGATGTGGTCATGGCCGATGCCTCTGCCAACAATGCTCGTCGCGGCCGTTCTGCTCGCGGCGGTGCTGCTGGGGTACGCATCTTTCTTTCTTCCCACTTTCTTCTTCTGACTTCGTTCCTAGGGCTCTCGTACTCGTCCCACTCGTGGTGGTAGCACCAACGCGTCCGGCGGAGTCCGCATGTTGGACCACTCTCAGGTTCCTAACATGGACACCGGTTCTCCTATGTTTATGAAGGCCCAGCAAGTTAACAACAAGAGGTCTCGCCAGGGAGAGGCTCATCGCGAGGCTCAGGCTTCTGGTTCTCGAGGCTCTGGGAACCGTCTTTTCCCTGACGGTAACCTCGTCGAGTACAGTGCGCCTTCTCCCTTCGATTTCCTTATGTCCTCGGGCTTACTCTCTCTTGTAGTCGATGATCGCGCGATCTCTAACCAGTATGTTCAGGGAGTGGTCTCCAACTCGCTCAAGTTGGTTCGCGACTTCGCCAACCAGACTCAGAACGCGGAGAACCTCCGTGTTATTATTGGCGAGACCCGCGGCGTCATGTTGCAGGTTATTCACAAGCTTCAGATCTACACTGGTTTCTGGCAGATCCTCAACGAGGAGTACACCACTTTGAAGGCTTCTCTTCTTTCTCTCAACGACAACTCGGCTGCTTCTTCTTCTGCTCCTTCTACCTCTACTTAGGTTTGCTTTAGTAGTCTTGGATCCGCTGAACCAGCTTTAGTCTAATCGCGTAGTCCCTTCGAACGGTTTTTGCTCTCTAGTTTTCCGCTTTCGATGTCAATATGATTCTCGTTTGGACCTTTCTCTAAAATCGCAAAATTTCGGAGTAAGATAATCTTTATGTTAAGTATTGAGTTCGGGTAGTACCCTCTCTCTCCCCCCAACTAAAAAATCATTGTCCTCGATGACCCTGCGAACCTCTCGACCTAATAGTCGTCTTCCTCGGGGTCACCTCTCGGCATTCCTTTAAATGCTAAGTCCTCAATGTACCCTGTTTCCGACTCTTCTTCCATCTCTTCCAGCGTGGACGGCTCTATGTCGATGAAGTCATGGATTGACGCAGGGAGAGGAATGCGTTTTCTCGCGTGATATGGGATGACTCTGAAGGCACCCACGGCGCTCTGCAAGACGGCACCATCCATTTCTGCGAGAATGTACGCTCCTCCCTTATTACGTGCAATCACCACCAAAGGGCCTAAATACCGTGGCTTCATTTTCTTGTCGAGGCTTTTCTCAATACTCGTATTGCGCATTAATACTAAGTCCCCGCGTTTGAATTTGAAGTCTCGGATTGTCCGTGCATACTCCTTTTCGTACTTCACGACGCGTTCTCTTTTCTCCTTATCAACTCGACTCCTCATGTTCTCGACTAAGTCCCTATGCTTAGCTAAACCTTTCGCGCGCTGCGCCAGAAGCTCCTCTGTGGTCATAGGACCGCTTGGAGGCTCGACTAGCCAAGTTGCTTCCTGGATGTCTAATGGCAGAACTGGTTCCGCGCCGGTGACCATGAAGAACGGAGAGACTCCGAATCGACGTCGTACCGTTACGCGGTCCGCCCACATAATGTGTTGGAAGTACCAGTACCATTGTTTCGCGACACCATTGGTTGCTTTGAACAGCATGTCGCGGACGTCGTAGTGGGGACGCTCGATCCGACCATTGGCCTTAGAGTTGTACGGCGAGATCTTAATTCCCTTAATGCCATACTTATCCTCAAGCCATTTCGTAGCCTTCACGAACGCGCCTCCATTGTCCGTAACAATCTCCCTCATGCATCCCCATCTCGTGATGATCTCCAATAACCACGCGCCGATCTGTGCGCCTGTTTCTTCTTTCAAGGGCTTGCCCTCCATCCAAGAAGACAGCGCACACCGACCATGCACAATGTACTTGCAGCCGTTGCTCGCGGGAGTCATTTGCAACACATCCGCGTGCAACACTTGGAAGATCGACGGAGTATCCGTGACTTGTGGTGGGATCTTCAACAGTAGCTTTGTCCTCAGCTGGCAAACGTGACAAGTCTTAACATACCAGTTCACATCTCCTTCGAGTTCAGGCCACCAGAAGCGCTTCAGTAGAACCTGAGTGGTGGCCCACGCGCCTCGGTGTCCAAGTGCGTCGTGCGCGGCCCTCATCATGTACATGCGATTCTCCTTAGGCACAACTAGCTGTGGGTGCCCAGTTTGTCTTCGATATAGCTTTCCTTCCTTTTCGAAGTAATGGCTGCACTCTCGGACCCACTTACCCACATCTGCCGGCTTTAATCCCTCGGGCGCTTGTAGCGGTCCCTTTAGCCACTTAGCTATTTTGGGTAGGCGCTCGTCTGTGTCCCGCGCTTGTTGGGATCGTCTCGCGTCATCGTACGCCTCTATCTCTTCTTCATCCATTTTCAACTCTGCATCTGGCAACATCTCGACGTTGACCAACTGTGCTCGCGTCGCCGTTCGGACATGTCGCGAGACACCAGTCAGAACTCTGTCATCGTCAAAATCGGCTTCAGGGGTCGTGACATTGAGGAGATATCCTCCTCGCGTGTCAATCTCATGTTTGAAGTCCTCGAAGTCGAGCGGCTCCGGATCCTCTGGGTTAGGTTTCGAGTATCCTCTCAGTCCGTCGCCCGATTCCCCTTGGTGGTCGTAGGGCTGGTGCGGCGGATCCTCTGGCATGCGATCACGCCTGGAAAGTCCATCCGCGGCAAAGGTCTTGCCTGCTACGTGCCGTAGCTCGAAGTGATACATTAGAATGTTCTCAATCCATCGGTTAATGGTAGCGTTAGGACCCATTTCCGGATTGTTGAGCATTCCTTTAATGTATTGAGCATCGGTTTCTACCACTAGACGTCTGCAGCCAATGAGCCAGTATTTGTTCTCCTGCAATGCTCTCATTAATCCGAATAACTCTCGTTTTGGTTGGGAGTAGCGAGCCTCGCGCGGAGTCATGGTAGTCGAGCCAAAACGCGCGTACCACCACTTCTTAAGGTCTGCATTGTCTTGTTGACTTATGTACCAGCCGATCGCTTTGTAGGACGTGTCGACTGAGAGCTTGATCTCGGTGTTAACATCGTAGTCCAGGGACCTTAGGCATGGTGCGTCTCGGACTGCATCCTTTAAGTCTCGCATCGCGGCGTCCTGAGCTTCTCCCCACTCGAAGGGTTGGTCAATCCTTGTCAGCTTCTGGATCGCGTCTGCGCGTTTAGCATAGTCACGGATGAATATTCTCATCGTCCCCACTGTTCCTAAGAAGGCGCGGACATCGCTGACAGCATCAGGGAAATCGGTGACAGCTGGTATCACGAGACATTTCTCATCAAAATCTGGCGGCAAGCGCCGCCTTGGCCTAGCCATAGCAGGGCATATAATGATTTACCATGGCGCATTCCATGAGTAACCGTATGGCCAAAACCTCAAGTCTTTTAAGTCATGAACTACCTCTTCCATAAAGTTAATAGCTCACCTTTGATTTTCTCGCGGTCATAAAGTTTTATCTGCTCCTCCCAGAACACGGTCAACCTTACCGCAATGGAGGCATTTCGCCGGAGAGCCCTTATTTGAGCTAGGCCTGGCCTTTGTTCAGCTGCATGAGTATAGCTGAACTGTAGTTGGCCTGGAATTACCACTCGGCGGTCAATGAGTACACCAGCGGCGATATTCACCCTCATTTGAATGCCTGGTAGAGACATCCCCTTCAGCGACTTCATGACCTGGATGCGGTCAGTGGGTGTCATAGGCTTAACTGCTCCTCCCAGAACACGGTCAACCTTACCGCAATGGAGGCATTTCACCGGAGAGCCCTTATTTGAGCTAGGCCTGGCCTTTGTTCAGCTGCATGAGTATAGCTGAACTGTAGTTGGCCTGGAATTACCACTCGGCGGTCAATGAGTACACCAGCGGCGATATTCACCCTCATTTGAATGCCTGGTAGAGACATCCCCTTCAGCGACTTCATGACCTGGATGCGGTCAGTGGGTGTCATAGGCTTAACTGCTCCTCCCAGAACACGGTCAACCTTACCGCAATGGAGGCATTTCGCCGGAGAGCCCTTATTTGAGCTAGGCCCGGCCTTTGTTCAGCTGCATGAGTATAGCTGAACTGTAGTTGGCCTGGAATTACCACTCGGCGGTCAATGAGTACACCAGCGGCGATATTCGCCCTCATTTGAATGCCTGGTAGAGACATCCCCTTCAGCGACTTCATGACCTGGATGCGGTCAGTGGGTGTCATAGGCTTAACTGCTCCTCCCAGAACACGGTCAACCTTACCGCAATGGAGGCATTTCGCCGGAGAGCCCTTATTTGAGCTTGGCCTGGCCTTTGTTCAGCTGCATGAGTATAGCTGAACTGTAGTTGGCCTGGAATTACCACTCGGCGGTCAATGATATCACTGGAGAGGCCCCGTTTGAGCTTCGCGCCGGCCGGGTTCAAACCCAAGAGATGGTACTAAAAGGGGTGGCCGGTACGGAAGGTCATGAGCAGACCATGGACATAATGGCCGCAGACCGCAGTCAATGACCTCGTCCCGGTTGGCGTCAGCATTTGGAGGGGCTGGGGTTGGGCTGGGAATCGGGAAGAGAGAGAGTGGGTAATGTCAAGTGAGTATGGTATTGGATAAAGTTAATACACTCAATAAAATACAGGTGGAGAAAGAGGGATGGCCAGAGAACTCCTGTAGACTCTTGATCCCGACCAGGCGCCAGTAACGCCTGTAAGGATCTTTGGCGCCTACAGCCACGCCATCTGCTTCCGAGTCGTGGCCCATGATGAAGGCAGTTCATGGTCTTGGCATTGGGATTGGGATTGGTGTTGGCCCGATGGCATGTATAACTCAGTCGTGAGCGGGTAAACCACACTGGAGAAAAGTGGCAGCTACTACTTGACCGATGGGCGCCTCACGAGGTCCTCATTCGAATTTTTAGTCTCCCTCGGGGATCAAATATAGGGATGGAAGAAGACTGTACGCGCGCTCCGAGCGGAAGAGCAGATGACTGCTGAGCAGGCCTGAGCAGGCTTGTGAAACACATTCGCCGGTTGCTAAGTATAATACATCCGGTACCTGCCGATTTGGCCCCGGTAGCAATGCATGTTCGCACGGCTTCTGTCCTTCGCTCGACCTCTATGTTGTAGCATGCAAGTAAGGGAAGTATGGACGTACCCTTCTCCTTGAGGTCGGCGGGGCCGAGGCCCGACGTGCTCCCTTGATGATGTCGGCGTTGACATATCCGGTCGGGCCTGCAGAAATGGCGAAAGAGCACGTCAGCAAATCCCTACTTGAGTCTAGTGTGCTCTGTCATCCAATTGGATTGCAGAGGCAGAGGGGGGAAGCAATGGGAGAGGGAGTGAATGGATGGGCGCTCACCAGTCCAAGTCGCGCTGGGCTTGGTAGACGACGTCAAAGGTGTCGGGGCTTCTTCTTCACCTCATCGAACTTCTCTTTGAGGAGGATGTCGGGCTCGGTCACGTTGGCGAAGATGAGCTTGAACTTGGACTTGTTCGCGCGGTGGGAAGAGCGTGCGTGAGGAGTTGGTAGAGCGGGGTGCTTGAGCAAGGAATGCATGTTAGGCCAGTTGTCGTGTTAAGTGACGGTGCGGGACGCATATCTCACTTCCGCCTCCAATCAGGTCGACTTGCTCGAATTCATTGGCTGTGAAGATGTCGGGTTAGCAAATGCAGAAGGAGGGTGGGATCATCGCTCGTGTACCCTTGTAAGGGAACTTGCTGGTAGGGCCCTTGAACGAGAGGCTGTCCCCCTCCTATTGCCAATCGCTTCAGCAATGTCGACTTGGGGCTTCGTATGGAAATACGTGCGTACCTTGAGCTCGAGGCGCAGTACGACGCACGGCGATTATAGTAAGAGACGTTTCTGAAGTATCCAACCTAGGAGGATCGTTGGAAACGAACGCTAGGCCCGATGGCGACAGTACTTACTGCACTACGGGGGCGTTAGATCCAACTGCTAATCAACAGCTGGAGGCACTCACGCAAAAAGACTCCATAGAGCGGCGGGGAAGCTACGATTAACCAGACGGCAAGCCCCTAATTACGAACATACCTGCCGAACATCATCCGTCAGTGGCTGAAAGGGAGATGGTCTGGTGCTTGGACGTGACTTCTGGAGGTGGCGGTCTTGCGTCCATCGTTGGGGGTGCTTTTGGAGCGCTGGTCGTGAATAATCGTGACAGTCAGGTGCAAGGTGTGGTGCAGTGCAGTTGCAGTGACAGGGCGGTGCGGGACAATGTCATACGCCGCCATTCCTGGACGAAGGGAAAGCCGGCTCCCTAGAGTTCAGAATCCCGGTTGTCGCCGCTAGATCCTGGCGTACGGCGCTACCGTCAAAGCCAGACGGGTGTGCGTAGTGACTACAGCAATAAATAGGTCAGCGCGTACAATTAAGTCGAGCAGTTTTGTGCTGACCTGGGTTCCGGCCTGTTGAGACTCGAGGATGAGGTAGGAAAACTATATGGATAGCTACTTAGATTCAATTCAAGTTATACTACGTGGCGCGACGTACTACCCGGGTATTCAGCGAAATGCGAGAAAAGATATCCATCCAAGAAGCAAACGAGAGCTTCGAATGACCAGAGAACAGCGACTTCGCAGCTTCGCTGTTCTCAACACCGTCCAAGCCGCCCACCGTGCACACGTCAATGCCGCTCGAGGACTACATTGTGGTCGTTCCTGCGCAGCAGACCCACATAACCCCCGAATGTACTCGAGTTGTCACCTGCCTTCCGCACCGAATATCTGAAGAAGCGACACATTTATAAGCATATCATAAGCGCTTTACTGAAACGATGCTAACCTAGGTTCCCTTGCGGTGCCGGTGGACACGCGGTCTCTGGTTTCGCCGCCATCCCATCCCATCGCACCTCCCCGCACTACAAACGCTCGCCAAAGCGAATTCCTGAGGCGTTTGTATGGTTTGATCGAGGCCAAGCTGCCATCGCCATCAAGGTCTCGGGACGCCGCGGTATTATTTCCTGGAGCAGCCATCGTCTGCGGTTGTCGGGTGCGATGGTTCTGAATGGCCGGCTTCATCAGCACAGGCACTGGTGTGGCTGGCGGGAGGGTCGGTGTGTGCGAATGGAGGGGTGTCCCTGCCCTTCACGTAGCGGCTGTCGTCGGTCGTCGAATGCTGTCGCTCCGTCGGGGCTGGCTACGGATGGGGGATGCCGCCTCCACTTCGTGTTTCGGGCTTCGATGTCGTGGGGCTACAGTCGTTCGCTGTCGTCGATTGGGATGCTGGGGCTGGGTGTGTTGTGAGGGAGGCCATTCAGAACCATGCCCCTGTTGTTCTTGCCGTTTTCGAGTGTCTGCGCCCAGCTGCCAGCGCTTGCTCATGCTCAACCTATGTCCCACTTCTCGAGACCTCGAGGCCCGAGGGTAGAGCTCCACGAAGGAAAGTCCGGATCCACCACCATCGCATCACTGCATGGATCCGTCACGGTGGTGGTTGAAAACAGGGCAACAGGGCGATTGATGGGAGCTTGAAGGTCCAAGTCATTCTACATTCTAACAGATGTCGATCCGCAACGGCGTACCTGCTCCCAGTTAACACCGAGACGAGAGATATGAGTATCGAAGTACGAGAAATTCTGCCTTGCAAGAGAGGGTTGTCGCTGAAGCCAATGCCAGGAACGTGGCTCGTGCAAAAAGCGGATGGCTCGATCTCGGAGAAAAACTCGTCCACACACTTGTTAAGCCCGAATTCGCCGATAGGGACAAGAGGAACGAGATCCTGAGGCCGGACCGTGGTCGCGTCTAGAATGTCGAATTCAAAGTTGTGTTCGTCTTTCTCGGCAATGACCTGAATGGCGAAAGTCCACTTGGGAGGGCAACCAGACTTGATAGCCTCTTCCAAATCCTTACGATGGAAGTCTGTGGTAAAGAGTAAGCATGGTAATTAATGCGGGGGCCGCAGCGAGAGCATACCAGGATCCTGGCCAGGGAGCTTCAAAGCCTCATCCCAGAACAACCTGTGAACGCCGAGCTCGGGGATATAGTGGAACTTGACAAAGTGAGCTCACACTAGGCGTTAATCAGAGTGAAAGCGTTGACCCCAAAGCCTTGCATCATGCAGAATGCCCGAGGAATGGCTCGGTCAGGCATAGTCCACATAACCATATGGGCGGCTTCAGGTCGCAGCCCAACGATCTGGCCTTGGTTCTGAGGCTCCGGCTTCACGACGTGGCGTGGACGAAGTCAGGGAAGTTGATAGTGTCTTGGATTCAGAAGACTGGGATGTTGTTGCCAACAATATCCCAGTTACCCTCGGGGGTGTACATCTTCATGGCAAATCCTCTAACATCGCGGACAGTGTCCTATCATATCATTAGCTCATCCCGCCTAAGGTGAGAGGGTACGTTGGTCACTCACGGCGCTACCCTTGGAGCCTTGAACGGTGCTTCGGATGGACTGTGTTGCTCGAGATCTTTGATATTGGGGCCGCCGGGGAGAAAGGCGAGGTCCGAAACAGCAAACGTGGGTTTGTTCTGAGCTAGAGCGCGAGGTAGGGGTCGAGTAGGCTGGTGTTCCGGTGGTAGTGCATGCCCTGTTACTGGAAACCGAACCGCGTGAGATGGTGTCGTCAGATGCGGAGGTGTGATTGTAGCCGGCGGCAGAGCAGTTGGGTAGGAAGTTTTGACGATAACAGGGATCGGGGAGGTGAGATGATAATCTTGTTAGTCATGCGGTCGACATCGTTCGACAACCGAGCGGGGTCGATCCTCACAAACAGCCTGCGAAGGCTGTCAGGGAAAGGTGGGTGCAGCCCTCCTGCGCCCGCACCCATTAGTACCCCGACACCTCCCAGATTGACATCGTCACGTCTGACAACTTGAGCCCATTGCACCGCAAGCCCTCTACCCTCTGTCAGCATGCAGCAACGCCCTCGAACAGATCAAAGTACGCACCTAGAAAATGGACGGACGCGTCGGGGCATGCGATGGTGTGCACGCACCTCACATCACGGACGCAAGTGGGGGCATGCGATGGTGTGCGACCACAAAGCCTTCGCGCCTGTAGCTCTGAAAAGAACGAAGCTAGGTGAGCACCGTGTGTTGCGCAATACTGTATTTCGTACTCACCTTTCGTCATATCCGTCGCCCAGACCTCGCTCCTCATTGCACAGGACCCAGCCAGCCCTCCTCTCGCTTCGAGCGCACTGCATCGTGTCCTATTCCAGATTTCTCCTTCACACACGCAATATGTCGGAGGACTCAAGTTCTTCGTTGAAGGCCTTGATGATAACGACTCGAGCGATCCAAGTCTGTTTCGAGCTGAATCACCTTGACTCCGCTGTCAAAAGTTGTTCGACGCAGGCCCGGGAGATGCTAGCAGCGCCTACTAAAGTCGAGTCCCAGCAGATGCCAGTGATGAAGAGTCGGATCCTCTCTGCAGGGCTTCGCTGTGCAGCCAAGCTGAGGCAAGGGGTTGAAGTTAAGGCGGAACGAGGCCGCTGCCATGGCCCATGGGTGCTTCAAGTTGTTGAGTGCTCGGAAGGAACCACACGCCCTGCATCATAATATGGATATCGCAGTCTTCGACCGAAACCGCCATCTGATTATGCCTAGATGACATCGCCACAAACTTGAATAGTAGCCTTACGGCGCGACGCAGACATCAAGCAGACACACTCAACGGCAAAAACTCGAAAATATCGGGAGAGAATTTGCAGGCTGAATAGCAAGTATTGAAGCATATTAAGGAGAGGTCGAATACTTCGGCCACAACCACTCCTGCCGCGCAGGCTTGCCCTACTCAATCCATCATGTCGATTCTCATCCTGAATTACAAGGTGACTGACGTTTCTACAATGTCGAGATGAATGAGGGTAAGTAGTGGTTACAGAGGCATGCATTCAAGGCAATCCCCATCTCAGACATTCCGTCACACGCCTTGCGCAACTGCTCGTAATCGAGGAGTGTGATTCTATCCTGCGACCCTTGGCATCGGTGGAATAATTTTAAGAACTCACAAACCTCACTTCGACTCAGTGAAGTCCTGGTCACAAGCTTACAAAAGTCAAGGTCGGCGCTTGTAGCGAATGGATGCCAGGGCTCCAACCGGGAACTCCGAGATCCTGCTACCTGATGCCCCCAGAATTGCCTGCGATCCCGATCCTCACTGGACCTATCCTTGCGAACGTAGGGGTGCGAGGTCACTTTCGACTCGTTGCTCCTTCCCTTTGCCATAGAAACACCTGTTCCTATTGACATTAGTACACGGCAAGAATATTCAGCGATACGAGCACTCCATACCAAGGTGGGTGTTTGCCTGACGGTCGAACTCCAAGTTCATTGGCGGAACTGTTAAGAACGTCGTTGAGCATTCTGGGTATAGGTACGAAAGAAACGCCCACGACTTACGTTTGACGGCGGTTTTTGAGACAGGCTCAGAAGGATCTGGTCCTGGATCTTCCCAAGGCCGGTGAGGCTTGCGCAGCGAAGTATCGGCTTCCTGTATTTCTTTAGCAAGTCAAAACCGAGCCATGATAAAAGTCAAGACGATGTCTATACCTTGACCAACCCACTGTATCTCGCTGTATTGAGCTGCTGTGTGCTTCTCATTGCATGCCCTTATGTGAGATGCCAGTGGCCCTCCTATTCTGCAAAACTTGGGGCAGGTAGGGCATTTCAATAGCTTCGAGACTGGAACGGGAATGGTATCCGTGGAAGCCATGAGACTGTGAGCAAGATAAGCGAATAATTGACGTTAAAGGCCTCGAAAAGGTTCAAGTTGGAAGCTATCGGTAAGTAGAATCAACGGAGGAACTTGTTGGAACGATTCAGCGATTGCCAGCAACACATGGCGTGGACCTCCGACACATAATGATACGCAGACTGGCCGGGCGCTGGCTTCTTTTCCCACAATCATCAGAACGTTGGCACAACGCACGGGCCACCCTTGCGCGGGCCGCCGCCAACTTTAAATATGTTCTAGTACTATATACAAGCGTACGCGCTGTGCAGTACAAGAAATCGAGCATGATGAACCATTTGTGGCCTTTTCTCCGTGAGGTCGCGCTATCCGTGAGCCCGTACCCTCCGCGTTCGAAAACTAAGCGCTAGAAACATATCGGAGCACCGAGAACACTGCGCTGGATACTCCTCGCGCCCCGTCCCATATCATCTTCAGTACTTCGAAGATTTTAGCGCCCGTGGCGCGTCTCCTCGTCTCCTCAACCGAACGGCGGTCGTCGGCGGCGGCGGCCGGCGCCCATTCGGCATCGTTGGCTAAGTGTGAGCGGGGCCAGATCTTGCGGGCGACCGACGACTTAAGTGTTCCGCGAAGCGAACGAATAATCTCCTCCTGCCAGCAGTGGTTACATTCGCCGAGTCAGGCCGCTGCCCAGTCTCTAACACTGTCAGCCTCCCCCACGCTCCTCCGAGTCGTATTGGAGATTTAAAGTGATGGTCTTGCTGGTCAATTGGCCTTGACGAAGATCTGCATGCCGCCACGGAGACGAAGGAACTTCAAGGAACAGCCTGAGGTGGAGGTGGGCTTGTTATAATCCGTTTGTTTGGGATGTTTTGATGAGCGCTGTGGATTCACGTACTAGAAGCTGAGGGAGGAGTAGGGAAATGGCAAAGACTGAGAAGAGAAAGGGAGCAAGAGCGGAGCCTTTGGAGGACTCGGATAGTATCTGCCGAGGTTGGAAATCTGATGTTTACGCAGCTTTATCGACAACACCGGACGAGCATAAACTAGGAGATTCGATAGTCACAGTTCAGATTCAAGTTGGTGTTGCCCAACGATCGGTCTCACGGGCCATCCAAAGTCCCAGTTCTAAATTTTGAACAATTGATGGCTAGCAGAATGCACCGCATGAAGGGATTCCAATCAAACAGGCCAAAGGAGTTGGAAACAGAAGCAGGTATGATTCAAGCTGGGTCTAAACTACACTACTCTCTCTTTTAACCATCGCGTAGCCTTCTATAGAACGGCTGGTTTCTGGGGTAAGGCCAGCATGAATGAGCTCGAGCGTACTTGTACTCCTCGGGGTAGATGTCGTCCTGGGCCCGGGCCTGCCAGCCGTCATTCGGGGGGTCTGTCTGGCAACTCCATCCTGTGCGCCGGGCAAGGGGATTACGGGGAGGGTTTTCCCCGCCATTGGCTCCCCTGCGAGCTCCTCCTCGAACCTATGTAGAAGGTTTGGGTCGTGCGACAGAGCATCCTCGATAAGCTCTCGAAGTCGTCTAGGTTCGTCTGTTGCACATCCTCCTACTCCTATACCCTTTCCTTTATCCTTCTTCTTCAGGTCATGGACTCTGGCATTCCCATGCATGAGTAGGACGCACTGCTGCACCAGAAGGTCGTCGAAATACTCTTTGGCAAGAGTCCATTTCCCATCGATTGTGAGGTTTAGAGGAGAAGAAGAGAGGCTGATCTGGTTCATCGTGGAAAATGCGGCACCTCTAGCACAAGCAAACATGATTAATTCCTTCTCCGATGGTTTTTCACCTTCCCAGGACGCATAAAAGCGAGGGTCAAGGACAGGAGCCATCGCCATAAGCACGTGTAGCATGATGAACCCATGCCACTGGTCGAAATTAGACTGAAAGTCTATTCCAAGCTCCTCCACGTCGAATAAAGACACCGAGGGGTTTCGCCGAACGAGCAGGTTGTTGAAATGAAGGACCTTGTGTGCTAGAAGGCGGGGAAGGTTTGTATGGCGTGTGTTAGTGATGGCGTTTTCGAGATGGAAGGATGTAGCAAGTGACGCGGCTGTTAAGGACAGAGTGCTGGAGCAGTAAAAGTGGCCGCCGTGGCAGATCGAACTCGACAACGTCCACACTGCGTGCGGGGTAAACGCCTGCATGTACCTATCAGATCAAATCAGTCATGGGGCAATACAGGAGAGAACTAAAGTACTCACAGACAGTCACCAGGGCATATGACAAAGGCCTCTAACCTATAAAGGTGCTTGTGTGGTGCAAAAGCATTCCACTTCTCGGCGAAATGAAGCAAGTTGCCGAAGTACTCCAGCGGCTTAGCATTTGGGTCTAGTGGTCTTGCCACGACCCAGAGCTTCCACCCAGACCTCGCCTTGACGAACGTACAAGCACCATCAGAGTCGACGTGGAGCGGGTGGCTGGCGCCCCTGGTCGCAACTAAACCCCAGCGAAAGTCCCGTACGGGAAACTCGTGTAAGGGAAGGCGAAGTTCTTCCGTTTCCTGAAATGCCTTGACTTCCGAGAATAGCGCTTCCGGAGAAACATCTCCCAACATAGGCAGATCGAGAACATTCATGACCTTCCCAAGGCTCTCCCTCTGATGCTCCGAATAGACCTCCCGCAGGGTAGACAGGCGATGGCGACTGTTTCCGTACCCTAGAGAATGGTCATGCACTATAACGCGCTTGTCTAGAGGTGCCACTCGGCCCAATTCCTTCAAGTCGAACTTGTACGCTGATCGTTTGTCCCGGACAACCAAGTTCTGCTTGGAGAACCACTCTCGTAGCTGGCGGTCATCCGCTTCCTTGAACTGCTCCTCCGTTAAGAATTTGAAGCAGGAGCTGGGTGGGTCGAAAATGTGCCGGGGTTTTCCACCTCGGTAATCCTCCTCGAGAGCTTCGGCAAACTTGTAGAGGGTTTTGTTCTCCTCTGCCTATCAGTCGGGTATCGTCAGTGTGATTCCAGT
Organism: Ephemerocybe angulata; assembly: GCA_013368325.1. Taxonomy (NCBI): domain Eukaryota; kingdom Fungi; phylum Basidiomycota; class Agaricomycetes; order Agaricales; family Psathyrellaceae; genus Ephemerocybe; species Ephemerocybe angulata. The sequence goes on from JAACJK010000123.1 coordinate 197,427, forward strand.
ACATATACATTTTAGATGCTCACACTTGCGTCAGGGATATGGGGAATTGGCAGCCCTTCGATGTCAAAGAAGTCGATTCTCCGTTCCCCCTGAACCCGCTTTGAGTGTTTCGTAGGGCGGCCAACGGCGCTGGTGCTAGGGATGAATCTCTCCGTAGTAGGTTCAATCGGCTCGCAAGGGATTTCAAGAATCTCCAACCATTCTTTAATGTCCTCCTCAGAACGTTCACCAACAGCCCGTTCCTTTCCCTTATTGGTCGGTTTGGGCGGTTTGGGCGGTTTGGGCGGTTTGGGAGGTTTGGGCGGTTTGGGAGGTTTGGGCGGTTTGGGAGGCTTTGGTGGCTTGGGCGGTGGAATGGGAACTTGCGGAGGTATGAGATCTTTTGGGGGAATCGGATCCGTTGGTGGGTTGATAGTAGTAGGTGATGGAGACCTGTCACTATTGCCAGGTGGGGAAGGGGCTAAAGATGAGATAGTGGATAGAGACCTGAGAGAGGGAGGGGTTGGAGGCCGATGGTTGTCGACGTGGAGGAGGGCTGGAGACCTACGGCCAGCTTCGCCATTGCCAGGCGGGAAAAGAGGTGGAGGCAGTAGAGGGGGTGGTGGGAAGGCATATTGTCGTGGGGGCTCACTTCGCGCTCGTTTGTCCACATGGGTGTTCGCACCATCTACATCTTGAGAAGTCGGTGTACGCTTGTTTCCAGCTGTTCCTGTATTAAGGAGGAACCAGCCCGGAGACAAATTCTGCGAATCCAAGCAAGCATTAGAGACAACTTGAGCGACGAGGGGAAGCTCCTGCGAGCATGTGGAATCGGTAAATGCCAATTGAAAGATTGCCTTGTGGATAGACTGTTCAACCTGCTGCAAAGTGGACGGCTTGTCGTTGCCTCGAGAGTGCACCACCTATTGTTGTGGCGACTGTGAGCATGATTGACCCAGAGTCAGAGGGCTGGAATATACTTACTTCTAGCAAACGTTCTCGCGACCATTTTTGCTGCGTGAGATCGATAGGCTCCAGAGCGAGAATGGGACTTTCTAAGAAGACGGCTTCGACGCAGAGCTGTATCCCCTTCAGCGACTGACTTGAGTTTGACACTTCTAACAGTCGTTCTTTCTCATCGGCTGTCAGACTTAATCTAGAAACATGTACAGTAATTAGTACTGTGTATTTTGGCCACTAATAAAGGGGAAAAACTCACCCATTAGCTGGAAAGGACTGTTTACACCATTTACTGTAGAACGTCTTGGCATTTTGCAACGTGAGTTGTTGCTGATCAGTGAAGGGGACTCCCTTTGAGCTGGGTACAACTTAGGTAGAGGAGGAAGCAAGACGTACGTTGACACTTTCTTCATCACACATACAAAGCAAGAACATGGCACAGTTGTACAGATTTGAGAAGACATGGCCTTTTGCAGAATTGCTTTCGGCGCAGAATTGGTTCTTGGCCAGTGCTACAAAGCGCGATCCGGGAGTGGGTAGAACTTCATTTGTCGTAAAGCCTGGTTGCATCAAGCGAAGGAGCGCTTTAGCTGGCTTCGTCCAGTCCTCCAAGGTGTAATGCTCCTTAACCGACGAACGGTATTGGCGGGGCTTGATAATACCAGGAGCATGCCAACCCTCTAGGCTGAGATGAACATCTAGGATCCGATAGGCGGAAACGAGAAAAGCAACCAGTTCAAGGTCGGCAGCCCTTGGGGGGATTGGCATAGTTGACGGTACAACCTGGACCCCCGTAAGGTGAAAGAGGGAGCATGCCAAAAGAAACATGTCCTGGCTCGTGCCAAGCTGGATAGCGTGCTCCGTGCTGTCGAGTCTTCGAGCCAAGACCTAAGTTATATCAGATACACATTCCACACATATACTGTCCAAGCTAGACAAACTTACGCTTAGAGGATGCTCCAAAGAAATCAAGTCAGACAGACATCCTGTAAACTCCGGTAAGCCTGTCGAGAATGGCCAATGGTTAAGCCAAGCGCGTGATGCCAGTGGTCGCGATGGGGTCCCCATTTCTGCAAGGAAGGCCTGCGAGGAAGATCTTGGAGATGGAAGGCGAGGGTTGGACCGTGAGGGTCGGGTTGAGCGATTTTAATGTCTGACAGGAGTGCCCGACGACGAAGGAGCCGGTATGAATTAAGTAGAGGCAGAGAGAATACAGTATGAGATAATAGTTTAAGACGGAGAGATGTAAAGGAGTCCTGCAGTGCAGTTGGGAGAACCCAAGCTGCCTACAGTATCCAGGTATACTTATGGGAGAGGGATCAAGACGCGGTATGACTTGAATTAGTCTCAAAAGTTTGATATTGGCCAAGCAGGTGCAAGCATGCGTAAACAGACACCTCGATCATGATGGTGCTGTGGAAGGCCCCGGTACTTCAACGAATTTGCCAGCTGTATCTTGCTTCCTGGACTTTGCTAAGCAACTGAAAATTGCTTTAGCGCGCTCTACTGAACCTTAGATACGTACCCTGATTAAAATTCCTCCAAAACTCTTCTGAGGGATAGGGAGGGTGCAAACAATGAGATATTTAATTTATTGAACCCAGACACAAATGCGCTGCTACATGCTATACTACGGTTTCTCGCGAGCGGGCTGTTCCTGCAGGGTCTGAATCTCATCCATACGCCCCCTGAGCCCCCTGTCAATAAAGAAGAACAAAAAACGCGCCTTCCCCCTGGCCCCAGCCCAACATCAGGGCGCCGACACCTTTTCTTTGAGTTCCGCATTCCGCTTTCTCCTCCCTTAACATGCAATAGCGCACCCGCCTCCCTATACAGTATCCAAACAAGCGAGTGGGGCTGCTGGTACCGTTTGTGCTCTAGTGCAGCTGCCAGAACTGTGGGAGAGGTCGAGTGGCAATAGAGGTTGTAGTCTTCGGCGCAGGCTAGGTAGATGCTGTGCCTGAGTCGACCTGTTCTCCATCTTGTAGCATACGTTGATGATGACCTCCTGGTAGCTGCGTGGTTGAGGTGATCAGAGGTATGCTACATGGGCTGAAGGGGAAGGGGGGGGAGACTTACTGGGATGGGAGGCGGTTGAGCTCTTCGACAACGGCGACGAGCAGCTGACGGGGGTCCTTCTCCTTCTCGTTCGGGCTGCACCTGTCGAACTTCTACCTAGGGTGAAGGTGTGGATGTGGAACTGGTGGAATGCGGAACTGGCGCAGAATGGGCTGAATGGGCTGTTTCACTCCGTCAGGAATCGTCATATCATCCTCCACTGTGCCCAACCCCACAGAAGTAAAACAGACATATCTACAAGAATATGAGTATTTGAGACAAGGACGCGGATGCGCCGCCGCAAGGCTCCGGCTGGTGAGTCCGCAATCGAAGAAGGCCCACGAGCTCCACAAGACAGAGCTGGTGAAGGTTCCCACTGCAATGGGCAAGGGCTGGGGGCTGTAACATGGACAGCAGGGTGTGACCGGTTTGGAGATCGAGTGAGTTGAACATCGGAGAGCTCTATTCAAAGGGCCGTCTTGTCCAACCACGGGCGGTCTTCATGTCGTTGGTGGAAAGCCGGAGTAGCGAAGGAATGGTCGCAGGGCACTGGCAAAAACAAGAAATACCCGGGGCGGGTTTGAGTGAAATCGCGGTGCTTCAGATCGAAGAGTGGAAATAGAGCCAGGAGGCGAAGCCATGACATCAAGGAGATACTGGACTGTCGAAAAGCAGAGTTCACTCCCTCTAGGGACAGTGG